>JAAAKB020126860.1:0-12685 GCA_010014835.2 Apostichopus leukothele | reverse complement strand
CGTCACTTGCAAGCAACAGAAAGTTAACTTTTTCAGATGGCCGCATGCGGTTTGGGGCGAGTCTTCAATGCCTTTAACTCTTGGTGGTTCATTGGTAAAATAATGTAGGACCTACATTATGTTGCTGTCATCTTAAAAATGGTTTGGATATACTATGAACATAATTTAATACAAAGCAAGAATTCAGAAAACACAGTAAGAGATCATATTTGAAACTTAGTTAGATAATATAAGCAAATTAGTTAAATTGCAAGTGTAGATGAATTTCAAATATCCTAATATATAACACAAGGTGTGAGATGGTATTTGTGGAGATGTAAACTGCTAGTAGGGATGGATGCATGGTACCACCAATTGGGAGATTACTATTGTGGCTCCAGAAGGCACATGTATGTATGTTCTCCAGATATTTCAAGATTGTTCTCTAATTATGCAAAAATAAAAAGACTAAAGACATTTCTTTAGAACATGTATTTCTTTCTTGCCCTTATATTGTTAAGCAAATTATTTGGGAGGGTGGGGGAAGGAGCAGGGGGATAATGGTGGAGAGATGGTAATTTAAACAGTCTATTCGACCCTCTTTCTCAGCTCCGACACATCTGTTTGGACACACTTTCTGGACACCAGTTACGATTACAGACTTACTATGTTTTCCCGAACGGCATTTACAGCACGTACTATAAGTACTGAACAAAAAACAGCATGTGCATTGTAACCGACACTGACGGAAGTCCACGTTTGTAAACATGAGCTTTGACGGCGGCCAAAAAAAATGGAAACATAAATAGAAACCTGACTATGACTTACAGTGCACATTTCTCATGATTTCCTTATATGCAAACAGCAGTATATATAGCTCATGAATATTAATTTATCGTTGCTTGAATCCTGTAAAAAAAATATGTCTTTCATTTGGCTAAATATGATGCGGGTATGTCAAACAACAAAATAGCTGAAAGTGTCGTACCCATGTCCATTTATAGTTGGTTTGAATGGATTGTTCTGATGAATTTTTAGAGAAATATTAACCTAAATTGTGAAAGTTTCATGTGGTTAGTAAAAAGTCAATGCTTATATACTTCAAACTTGGTTTAAAGTCAAATTGTCACATTATAATGGTCGTAGACAGTTTATACATGTATCCCAATTTTGGGATGAGATCTACAACTCCATGGATTGCCTACTTGTATTTCTCCTTTTATACAAAATGATCAAAAGTTGACCTTGTGGATAGAAATACTTTAATATTAACCCAAATGGGTATTGAGTATCAGTGCACATGTACATAGCAGCTGATGGTACCAAGGCTGTTTGGTTTACTATTAAACCATTATCACGGAGACTTAAATGGCGACCTTGGAGATTACATTTCTCTTCGAGTGGTGGAACAGAAAATTTTCATGAATTCAGAGATACGTAATAGCATGCATGGGTGTCGATTATCACCAAAATAAAATGCTATGTAGATTATACATTTATGTAGGCTACTATACAGCACATGTATTCTGTACATGAGTAATTTCTCAGGTCAAAGTGAAGAAGTTATCGACTTGACCAAGTAGTGACGCTCTTGTGAAACAACCAACAGTAAATATGATACGGATGTGTAGTACAGTGGAATTATTCTGCCGATTTTCCTTCAACTAAAAGAGCATAGATAGGGTTCTCTCCAGTTTGTTATAAAACAAACTATTCTCTGCTGCATATGGTTCTTGGAAGTTGTGTCATTGCTGTCTTGCTTGTACTGTTTTGAGATAATTCATCAGAGAATGAGTGATATACTGTACATTCAGTTCTTGCTCTCTTTGCCTGTGAACATTTCTGTTTCTACAAAGACTGCAGATCATGTTGTATACATATATATACACTAATCTTGGGACTGAATTGAGCTTTATGTGAGAGTGGGATTTATCACTAGTTACATCATGCCAACATTGTACTTT
This sequence comes from Apostichopus leukothele, assembly GCA_010014835.2. NCBI lineage: Eukaryota > Metazoa > Echinodermata > Holothuroidea > Aspidochirotida > Stichopodidae > Apostichopus > Apostichopus leukothele. The sequence goes on along the minus strand of JAAAKB020126860.1, from coordinate 10,742 downwards.
GTGAACTTAAAATGACTTGAGACAGTGTTAAAACTAATGTATGCCTGCTTAAAATGGCCACAAAGTTACAAAAATGTGGAAAGCACATTTGAGCATTTCCGTGACATATTTTGGAACATCTGTATGATGGATTTGAAACTTTGTCAAATGTTTAAACCAGGATTTATCTACAGGTGTGATTGTCAGAGGAGAGATTGTATACATACAGTATATGGCGAGTCATATACAGTGCTGTAGTGGAAGATCTGTTTTGTGTAATAAATATTTGGAGAAAAAAAATATAGCCATGTCTCATCTAGAAATGTTGATTCATTCAGTTTGATATTTCTTGTGGATGGTTTGTCTCTGTTGTCTTCATTAGCAGTGTGTTATCCAGAGCTTATTTTTCTTGGAAACTGATGAATTTTGTAAACATTTTCTAATGGTACAGTACATACAGTAGTAGAAAGAGTAGGAAAAAAATGATGCTAACATTTTTTGTAGTATTTTTCCTTTCTGATTGGAAAGTAATATGTACAGCTACCTGGAGGACAGTATAACTTTATTTGTTACTGGTTAGCATCATGTTTGTGTTCTTAAGAAAGATAGGACCAGATTCAAGTTATTTTGAACGTGCTTAAATTGCATGAAAGGCTCGTGTTACAGGAAGCTCTCTGCTGAAAACATATTGCACATACTGGTGATACATGTATAAAAAGTCTTGAAGAAATTGAAATATATTTTACTGTTTTGGCAATCCATTCTCAATATCTAAGATTATCAAATATACTGTAGAGTTTCAAAAGTTAATTTAATTTATTAATGAGATGATATCATTAAATTTACTAGTGGATACAGTATTCACTGTATATGTACAGTGCATGTACCTGCTAAAATGGCCACAGAGAGCTACAAAAACTTCCAGCAAACTTTTCCATAATTCCTTCAAATGAAAAGTTTTGTGATACTTATGACATTAAACTATAACTTTGTGTTTGCAAATTGTCCATATTTGATGTGACTTGTAGAAGTACAGTACTGTGTATCAGATTTTAACTGGAGGTACAAATGAATAAATACTAGACTTTAATATTTGGGTAGCATTCGGTTCTTACCGTAATAACGGTCTTAACCCTGTTAATCACCTTTTCTGGGATGTATCATGAGGTTTCTAACTTTCTAGAGGTATTGCACCCTTCATATACTTACTACTGTACAGACACTATCAGTGATAACCTCCATACGACCGTAGGAGGCACGGGAACATTGCGACTGGCTGACAGGATGTGATCAAACAGATCTGACTGTTCAGATTATGCCAATGAGTTAGCGGACAAGTTTTGTCTTTGGTCATGATATTAGTCTGAGTCATGATATGAAACAGAGATTTATAAGTAAGGAACGTAAAGGGCGTTTATACATTACAGTAATTCATTAAATATTCTAGAGCTCTCGGATGACATGTTAAGGTTTTAGTTCAACTTCAGTACTCGGTCTGATTTATTGACATTAATTACTAGTATTCTGTTTAGCCATGTCATTTACTAGTGTGCCTTATTACCAAGTCTGTAGTAGTCAGTGACTTTTTTTTTTCTTCAAAATTGAACACTGGACTATTTTTGGGCTTTTCTCTGGAGGAAACTTTCTGAGGAAGAAAAGCACAAAATTCCTCAAAAACAGTATTTATTATCAGGAACATTTTACTTGACTACTGTCTCTTGGGAAGTTCTATCAGCGTCAAGATAAGAATTTACTTTTGAGAGAAAGCAAAGGATTTATGGAAATTAAGAATGTACCATTCAAACCTCTACCGTCTAATGGCAGGGTAGAGGGGCAGTTGACCGTCCCTTTCCCATTAGCCATAGCCCCTCTTTTGAGTGTTTCGGCTCAGAGGATAAGTTCATCAGAGAAAAATGTTTCTCGACGGAAAATTTCCTCTGATAGAGTGACCTTGAACATCTCCCAAAGAGATGGTTTACTTCACAGACTGACCCAAACAGGGTACAATACGTTTGACTCTGTCGGTCCCTCATTGGGCCAGATCCGTGCCACGAGAGATGCATGCGATTCCAGCGCACCCAGTGGTGCTCAGGGTTCGGCGAACCAAAAGGAACAGATTTCTCGTCCGGCCATGGAAGCCCTGTCAGTTGGCTCTTCTGACGACAGTGTTTTCGAATGGGAAGACGATGACGACGAGTGTAGTAACTGCAGTAGCGGTTACGACACCAGACAATCATCGGCTTACCCCACTCCACTTCCTACTTTACAGATGCACGGCCGCTTCACGAGGGAACTCAAACAGTACGCCAAGGCCGAGGCCGCCCGGATACGAGCGGAGAAGGAGAGGCAGAGGGAGGTGGAGGATGAGTTCAGGAGGTACCAGGAGAACACCATCTGTCACAGAATAAAAGGTATTTGTACAGTAATTAGTAATTAGTCATTGTTTCTTGTAGGATCGGTGAGGGTTTGAATAATTTCAACGAAACACAAAACAGTGAGAAGCAGATGCAGTGAATGACAGTTATCCAAAGAAAAGAAGGGAATATTCTGTATTACACTAACAGAAAGTTTATGAAATAAGTGAAAAAATACACAAAAGATTTAGATATTATACTGATTGTTACTAATCTACATATGGGCGATTCCGTGCAAACAGGGACATGACCCCAAATGTCATAACAGAAAACTTTCGTCTTGCAACAAAACTTGCAAACCTATGGTCACGCTCAGTGAATTGCACCACTTCCCCAAGTACACTGTACGGTCAAAAAGATATGATATTGGCTGGGAAAGAATTGAGTGTCTCAATCATTTACTTCATGAATACAGTTCTGTTGAGACACATGTTCAAGGGATAATTGCTACTTTGTATAGATTTAGATCTCTCATTTTGTTGGACCATCCAAAAATTAAGAAATTGGATATATTTGGTCAATATTCCACAAAGAAGGAAATATAGATTCAGATGGAAGATGTTGTTTGTTACATTACAGTATGCATGTGTATACAGTTACAAGTCTTGCGAATAACGCAAAAATCTGCCATAAGGTAAAAAAAATTGGAAATCAAAGGCACTCCTGTGTCCTACTTTTTTAGAAAATACATTGGTTTATACCTGAGAACACATCTAGGATTCTGTGAGAACTGATTTTAATACTGTACTGTACTTCCATAAAGAATATATCCCTTGTTGACTTTTTCCATTATTTTTTGATACGGAAGATTGTCTTCATGGAACATAAAGTTCTACCGCTTCGGCTGGGATGCCAAACCAAGCCGCATCCAGTTGAACCAAATTTTCACCAAGAAGTTCCGATGAAATGTATCATTGTAAATTACGTACATGTACTTCAACATGGGTCGTTTGGTACTGAGATGAAATTTCATTGTTTGATGACACATGCCTAACTGTTCCAGTGAAAGAAGATCTCAAGAAATGGGTATTAATACTTTGCATGTTACAGTAGTGGGCATGAGACTTATATCTAGTCCAAAGCTGTTACCAATTCATTTTACAGACACCTTGCAAGGAAAATTAGAATACATGTAGGTCAAGTCTTGAAACAAAAGCCGAGTTTTACTGTTGCCATGGTAACTGCCATGTCGAGGATAGAGGGTAAAAAATGGTGTGTAGAACTTGCAATCTCATTGTACTGATCAGTAATGGAGACGTTAGATATTTGATCCTAATAACATGCAGAGTTTTCTAGATATATATGCAAACACTTGAGACAGAATGAAAATTACACCTGGTAACAAGTTTCGCAAGAATTGTTCATCCTGAAACATGTTGAGCTACAAACAGTATGTATTGGGTAAAAATATTGTGTGTTAAAAGCTGTCTTATAAGCAATTGGTTGCAGTTGATGACTTCATTCTGCATTTTCATGAGCTTTTATTCTAATTTTTCCCCCCCCAAAAAATATGTATACATGCAATGAGCTTGTGATGTTCATCAGTGGTTAATAAATAAGAAAAACTTCTGCCTCAATTCTTATACAAAATTGGCTAGGCTTACAAAAGTTGTTGTGCACAGTAGTTTGTGTGACCAATATGGACATGTATGTACACATCATATATTCATGTTTGGTTTGAAAATATACAGTAATTAATTACTTTCTCAAGTTGTTAAGCATATATTTACTCTGACATTAATTAAATGATGGACTATAGTTTATTTTTGTGATCCTTTAAAGCACATGAGGCACATCCATTAAAGGTTGCTGGACTACTTGAGTTTAACCAGGGAGTTGTTCCATAACAACTCCTTGGCTTAACACACAACTCAGACTACTGTATGCTTGAGTTCAGTTCGTAATAAATGCAGTGTTAACAAGACTGAAAAATATAAGACAAGTTGCCTCGGGTGACATGCATGCTCACATTGTGTAACAATTGGACAAGCTGGACATAGCAGGGAGCAGAGTAGCAACTCCCTGGACAAAGTATGGTGTTGAATCTAACCCAAGGGTGGTCTGTTGTTGCTATGAAGTGAAGCGAAGAAAGTTTATGCAGGGATTGTTTACATGAAACAGTTGTTCAGTTAATTTAGGCATTTACTATATTGCTGATGTCATCATCAGTTTATCCTTAAAGGAGCATTCCTGGAGTGGTAGGATATTTTAATGGTAACTACAGTAACTTGAAAACCTGAGTAACTATAGCAACTTTACTTGTATCAAACTTTTCTATTTTCATGGACTACTGTATGAAATATCAAGACTAAAATTTTGTCTAAAGTCACTCTTTAAAGAAAGAGTAAAACCTATCCATTAAACCTACAGTACTGTACTGTATGTGGTAGTGAGGCTCATGTAAACAACTTACAGTACTAACAGAGTGTTTAGTGTTCCTTCATGTGCTGAGTTTAAGACTAATTGAGCAAGTCTAAACTGATACCAAGTTGGATCCTAGTGTCACTACAACACACATGCTTACAATTTAATGACTGCCTCAAGATTTTACAAAATTGGATATCTTCCAAACTCTCTTTGTACCCACCTAAACAGAAGATTATGGTTTTCAGTGGACTTTGTACCTAAGTTCCAAATGCACTCTCGGTAGCCATCTAGACATCTATTACGACAGTATAAAGTGACTTAGACGTTTACTCTAAAGTGTGAAAATACAGTAAGGCTTTCTGGTTATATGCCCAAGACTCTGGTTCCTCAAGGTTCAATTGAGACCAAATTAAAGTTTTAAGACAGAAATCTTATCGATGGTTGCGGTTGGAATCTGTCAGGAATCAAAATATAACCTACGTACTTAATATAATTGCTACCGTCGAGTTTTACACTGGTCTTTTTTAAACTTTTTTTCTTGTTAACTCTGTGTCAAGTTTGGTGTTTAATTAGACTTGGTGATATTCTTCATGAAATGTGCCAATTTTCATTTGAGAAGTGAAGCACACCTGAGGTTTGTGGTAAAATTAGTTATAGTCATCACACCAGATGGATTATTCATACACCACACAGTCTGTCATAGACCACAGTAGCTCATAGGTGCCATCATATCCTACCTGAACTTATACAGTACTTAACATATACCACAGACCTATATACACAAGAGGGTCTCCTGTACAACAGCATTTCTTATGTTGGAATTAAGATGTGGTTCCTTTGGCCATGTGCCTGATGAGAGAGGTGTCTGGAAGGCTACATATAGGATTATAAGGAATAACTTATTCTCATTTACAATTTACAGTACTTTTAAGGAAAAACAAGGACTTCAAAAAGGGGGTACTGGATGTTCATTCAAAGAGCAGGTTTTAATTCTCAAAGTCCCAGTCTACAAGGCAATATATTCAAAGCAGATATTTTGACTCTACGATGCAGTTTTTACGTGTGTGAATATCACATGTTTAGATAATGAGCTTGGCTTCTAAGAATCAAAATACTGGCATATATAACATTTATGCACAACCACATTGTGCATGATGGTGCCAAATAAAAATGGTCATGTCGAAGAACAATATATCCACGTAAAATTTATGCTGTTGGAGGGAACGCTTTCATGAGGTGGGGCTTCGACCGGAATGTCTTAGACTTCAGGTGTACAATGCTAAGAAAGGTTCACTCAGGCATGATAGAGCGAGAGTGCTAAGGTTGTGGGCAGACAGGTAAGCTGGTCCCTCATAAATATTCAAACCGGAAGGTTTGGAGTAGAAGAACCTTTATGTAAATTTCCAGTTAATCTAGATCTAGATGCGATCTGCATTGCTTTAAACAAACAAAGAAACAAAAGGTCACAACTGAGACAAAAGGACTCATTCAGTTCAGTAAAATATATATTGTACATTACTGCCTGTTAATTATTGGATTAAATATAGTTGATATAATGTGAACCACTTTCAAGAATAGATTCTCATTGTTCTTAAATTTTACATTCATGAATTAAATTTGTTTGATGCATATAAAGGTCCAGAACAAAATTTTGCATTCATGATGACAATAAATGCAAAAAGGTTTTTTTTTTTTTGTCTGGGGTCCACTCCCAGTTCCCCCCCCCCCTCCACATGTGGGAGACCCATTCAATGACCCCACAGCCATATTCCTCATAAAATCGCAACACCTTTTGGCCTTCTGGTTTTTCTGGGGAACACCCCAATACCTCACCACCACGTGGGAGAAATGTTCAATACCCCACAGCCCAAACTCCTCCTTCATATTATTGTTGATCTGCCTACACTCCTTCCATAAAGATTCATGTCCCAGTCACATCAGTAGGGACAAATTTGGAACCTTCCACCTTTGAAATTCTGTGCAAGTCACTGATTTTTGACAATTTCCCTTTGTTGTCCAATTACACCCTTAATGCACTTACCCTCTACTACAAAGTTAACACAATTCCAATTCTCTGTAAATACCAACAGTAAGTACACATAGCATTCACACTATATGAAGTTGGTATCTATCTACTGTATCTTTCTAGCTTCCAAATAGAAATCTATTAACACAAGTAAAGTGTTTGTCCCTTCATGTGAGGGTTACATGATGGCACCTATAAGCTTCTGTCTATATTCAAATACAATGAAGTAACACAGAACCTATCTTTCAGTGCTGTACAGTAACTCTAACTGAACTTCACATACTGTATCCATCCAGATCACACGTACACGTGTGCATGAATTCTTACCCGGTGTATGTATGTAAATCCCGATCTGCAAAAGCTCTCTGTCATCATCTGAAGATAGTGACAGTATGTTTGGATTTTGATAAAGCACAAGATTCTGTCACGATAGAGGAATTAAATTTAAAAATTTATAATAAAAAATTTAAAATAAAAAAATTTAAAATAAAAAATTTAAATTTAATTTTTTTTTAAATTTAAAAACTTAATAAAAAAGTATCATTTAAATTGTGGAGGAAGGTACAAGACTTTGTTAAAACGTTTGGTTTGTTCTTTATATTTATAGCATAATATGCAAATCGCAGTACTACCCAAACATTTTATTGGAATTTTTTGTATGTTTTTATCACACTGTCATGAACATCAATCAATAAAACTCAGGCTGGTTTTGTGTCGACATTAATGTATTTATGTGTGTACAGATCTTAATAAATAAAAAAAGCAGTAAACATGATTTACACTAGTAAACCTAAGTGCACAGCCATCATGCAAACCTTGATGGATAGCTGAGATACAAATTCTTGAGCAAGTAAAAGTTGAACTATATTAAAGGTAGTCAGTATAGGCCCCAAATTATAGCATGCTATAAGTGCTAGAAGTTTTCAAAAAGTACTTTCCTGGAGGCCTTTACTCTCCAAATTGTTCTCAGATATTTTTAAGGAACACACAAGATGATTGAATGTCCCAGTGACGAAACTTTCCTCAAAGTTTGTAATAAAAACAGTCTAAGAATTTTGACCAAAGGGTGACCATATTTGAATATCTAGCATATTTGGGGCCAATACAGCATACCTTTAAACTCTCACAGTTTCAAACTTGTGGGCAAGAAACAAAACAAAACAACAACAATAAAGTAATTGAAATGTCAAGTGTTTGGTCTGAAAATAGAATTAAGTTCGCTTAAAGTATTATTTTTAGTATCGATGGAGTGAATACACCGGGAAAGAAAACAGTACAGTACATGTGCAGAATGTCAAAATTTGATTTATGCCGTATCACAGTCTCAAAATAAATGTAGGCTTGACTACATTAACTATATATCATTCCGATCGCAAATAGCCGAGGCAAATTAACTTTTAGAGTCGAAAGTATGACAATGTGACGCAAAGAGTGTAAAAATAGAAAGAATCGTCGCAGGTGTTCAGATGGTTCGAGGAGGAGACATTATAATAATGAAATCAAGCCTCTCGGAGGGTTGACAGCTCATCTGAGAGAGAATTGGAACAGCTTCACACCCTGTGAGGCTCTTTATTGGATTATTAGGCCCCAATTTGATTCGATAACATTTGTTGAAACAGTCAAAACGGAGATGTGAAGTCACCGAATAGAGTACGGTGACGAGGTTGGGAGCATTTTTTGGCAGAGAAGGAAAGAAACAGTTTTGCATGATCACGGTTGAATGAAATTAATTTAGCCACTGTAGCTTCATGAATAAAGAGTAAACACCTCGGAATGAACATTACAGTATTTATTCAGTGATATCTTTCAGGAGAACGGGAAAACTGAAAATCTAGGTGGAACCGTGAGATTTCCAGCTGGTTTGTGTACAATGGGATGCATATTTCTAATTTAGGAAGAACTGGTGTACCTTTTATCCAAAATTGATGTAGGAAATATTTCATAAATTTCGTGTGATTGTGGTTGCACAATACTCTTGGATACAGTACGGTATAGTTACAAATATATAGTGTTTTCTCCAATACTTCTTGGTACTACGTGGATGTATGATAAACTCGATATCCAATATCTGTCGACTAGACTTCGACAGGTCAGCGCAAAAATGTTCGGACTACCTGTGCCTGCTCGTAGAAAGTTAGGATGACTGTCTGGACGGGTTAATAATTCGGGCCCGATATCTCGCACGGTTGCTACGGTATGATAATTTTACTGTTTTTCCGTTAAAAGGAGAGTTTACAGTACATGTGGGAATGAGCAGACGTCATAGTCGAAGGCGATCATTGTACACAGACAGAAAGCTGTATGTGTGGGATTTCTTTGACAAAATTGGATCTATTTTATAGCATATGCATTGACAGTAGTCTACTGTAGATTGCATTCATGAAGCTGCACTGGGTTTATGAAACATTTCAATCCAGAATGTTCCCTATTTGTGTGTTTTATATGGAATAGTATGCAGTAACTGTATAGTTGTAGTTACCAGTATAGGACGAGAAATAAGGCATGGAGTCCAGAAAGAGCTTTTGTCATGGTTAGTATTTTATTATGTACAGTACTACTGTAGTACTTTATTGTATAATATATAGACAGTTGATGCTGTACAGTAGGATGGATATTAGGCCTAGTCCTGTATGTTTCTGGGGGTGATGGTGGGGTATAATAGTGGATTTTAAATGTTTGCAATCAGATTTATAGCACGTACAGTACAGTATTTCATATTGGAAAAGTAAACGGTATTAAACATATATTGTTTTAATAATTTTGTTGTCTATTTCAAAACTGTCATAGGAATAATTTTTTGACAGGCTTTAGGAACCTTGAGTCAGTTGTTAAAACTTAAATCTGTAAAAACTGCAATTTCAGACTTTTGAACTTTGTTGAAAGTCTGAACAAGTACTACAAGTACAGTACATATAGCTCAATATGTTAATTTTCCACAGGAATAAGTCTCAGATCGTGTACTAGGAATAATGTAACGAGAATCACATTGCAAACTACTTTTTAAAACATTTGGTCAAATTGTACACAATCGCAAAGATTTCTATAGCAGTTTGTGTAGTTCTTTATAAATATAAGCTATAGAGTTTTCAAAATTGCTACACAAGATATTAACACTACACCATTCCCTGTGTCCAGTTAATGAGTACCACATCCCAAATGCACTATATATGCAAGATGGTAAACTTGGCAAGATCTACAAGTCCAAAGATATAGCAGTTTTTGCACACAGGAAATCAGAGTATTTTGTAAGCTAGACAATAGTTCAAAGCCTTCAAAATTTAGTTAAACGCTAAATTATTCTCTTATGTTATGTACAACACTGATGTTGCCACTAAGTTTAATTGTTTAATTAGTTTAACTATAAAGTTTAATTGTCACAGTAGACATGCAGGGATGTTTCAACCTTCTGTGCAGTGCTGTTGTGCTGGCCGTGTTGGATACTTTAAACACACAACAGATATAATTTACTCTGCTCCTCTCTTTACCCTGTCTCCATCTATTATATATACACTTATTTATCAACCTAAACTACAGTACCTGTATTATCAGGGGTTCCTAACTGGGGTGCATGAACCCCCAGGGGGTGTGTGAGTCCATCCCATGGGGTTCGTGAGACATTTCTGATAGTCAAAACTAGAGAGTACTTTTTGTTGAACTAAAATATAATATCATATAATTTAGTATATAATATACAAAAGTCGTACCTATCGACAAACTCTTTTCGCATTCCATACGCATATGTTGCCATAGTAGTACCATACCGTACAAGTGATAAATAACTGAATTATGAAACAGACACAGGCTGCATGACTTCGGTGAAGTTGATGTACGCATGACAGTACAATATTACACTATGAACTTTATCTTTTACGAAGCACTGTTATGCGTATTATAGTATAATAATAATGACTCAGATCGTGTCTCAAAAAGTTGGGGGTTCGTGGACAACTCTGCCA
>JAAAKB020126749.1:0-12687 GCA_010014835.2 Apostichopus leukothele | reverse complement strand
GGTGGGTGGGGTGGTTATAACTAACAAATACCCTCTGCAACATTCTGAATGATATCATTTTGTAATAAAGCACACCATGACTCGACCCGCGCCTGGGAAACGTACTCTTTTTAAAAGACATACAGAAGTGTCGTTGTGTATGATAAACAAACACTTCCAGTGTGATCAGTTTCCAGAGTCTCATATCTATAAAAGACAATATTACCAGTAAATGTTGATGTACATGTACCTAATGGTTCGGAAGCTGGTCACTTCGCCCAACAACCATTTCGCCCAACTGCCATTTCGCCCAACCTTACCATTTCCCCCAACCAGCATGGTCATTTCGCCCAACCTTGCTGGTTATTTCGACCAACATTTATTAAATATTATACTTCGATATAACGGATGGGGATACTTCTATGGGTCAATTTAATAAGGAAACGTTCGGGAATTGTTAACGTTACGTGATACGAACCAAATATTTAGGAAACTTGAATACGTGGTTACAGTTGGTAGGATCAGTACGTGTTTTGGGGGTTAGGGGTTAGGGCGAAATGACCATGCTAGTTGGGCGAAATGGCAGTTGGGCGAAATGGTTGTTGGGCGAAGTGACCAGAAAGCGTTAATACAGTACATAAAGCTGTGGCAAATTCATGAGGATATCACGAAAACCGGCGATGCTTCAATATTCGCTCATATAAGGCATAGTACGTGACGTTTATACTATTATCTCTCCCTTCCATTTGTAGTCACCACTATTTTTTTATGCAGTTCCTCCAGTAATGTGTGTGTGTGCCAGTCACACCACACCCCAAACCCGGGAACATGCGACATGCAACAGGATTAGTATAAGTGAAACAATAATGTATGTAAGTCATAGTCTGTTAAATAGTGCATCCATCCGTACATGATCCGTAATTTTAAGAGGTGATCTAAATATCTGAGGTTCATCAATTCAAATTGCTAGAATGTTTAATGGAGACACAAATCCTAACATCATTAGTGATCTGTGTAAAATAGAAAACTGTCATAAACAACTTCTCCAATAAACCTCCCAAAAATATTAACATTTACACCTGAACTGACTCATCGTCATCGTCAAGTTATTTTATAGATGCAGAACATTTTAAAAATGACTATACTCAAAGCGGTTAAAGTTAAACAGTTATAGAAACATGTATGTCACTTTAACTAAATTTCTTCCTTAGACTACGATATATCAAACGTAAAATTCCGCCAAAAGTCACGAAATTGAGGACTCTACATTGAACAGCAATCATACACTGGTTTTTATCTGTCAATTACCTCAATGGCCCCCCATAAGTAACCGGAAAGCACAAACATAAACATACATGGAAACGTGGTACGTTTGAAGGGGGAAAGTCCCGTGCAGGGCCATAATACAGATGGATCCGGTCGCGTGAAAAAAATCAACTGCGACTGTTGAAACAACGGTCAATTTCAGATACTTTAGGGCCCTTGGTCTCAAAATGTGGAATCCTCAGAGGAGTTCCAAATAAGCTCTTTGTTTGAAAAAAAAGAGGAACATTCATGGACAGTGGTAAAACAGTTACCACTTTGTAGGCCTAACCACAGACGTTACCAACGTAGCCTATGCCACACATACAGTATTTGCTATAAAACCGGGTGAAAAACGTTGGGAGCCTGCCCCATTTGGCCTGCCTATCTCCTATCAAGGCCTTATTATCGTTGTGGTAAATAAACGATTGCTAATATGATGGGAGCATCCGTGAGTATAACAATTATTTTTTTGACATATGTTAAAATCTGGTTTGAAACAATAAAGCCTTACTTCATATGTCACTTGTTTGTTAGGGCCTATAACCGTCAAGAGTTAAAACTTGACGGTTTCAGTGTATTTATCACCTGTGAGTGGTACTAGTGTGTTTCAGTGCACCTTTTAATATTTCTTTGCAGTTGTTTAAGTGCACCAACAAAAATAAAGAAGACAAAACCAAGCAACAGCTGTCCTTTAGAGTAGCTTATACACTTTGCTAAATGTTTCAAATTCAATACTGAAACCCACTTTGTGTTTCTTGTCTATAATAAGGATACCAATATCATCAAAAGTTGCTCCCTTGTTGAAATTCAATTGTGCTAACCATGGATCCACCTTCCATCCCCAATTAACCAATTGGTTGTTTGTATGTCACTGTGACTGGTTTCAAATATTTTAACCTTAATTTTGTTTAACTAGTTTCAGAGATTCAACATTCTCTTATTAAAAGATAATTTAGAACTGACATGCTACTAGAAATCCAATATGAGTAAATGTTTATTTAAAACTGAAGAGAAGCAGATTTTGGCCTTTTAAGATCACTGGTTACTTAATCATCACACAAACAGTTTCTTCAATTTTTCTTTGTTCTCAGATTTCGAATTATGTCAAAAACAACAATCCACCTGGCAGTGCAAGAAATTGCTAAGAAATTCTACAATTTACAGCACCTCAATGTGAAAAGTTTAAATAGTTATGATGGTTTCAACTTCTTACTTCAAACTGAACCAGAAAATAAACCAGACAGCTCGCAGAAGAAAATTGAATATCACATCCTTAAGTTTGTGCCATCAGACGAAACTCTGTTTGAGTTGTGCAACAAACAAGTGGAACTCATGAGGCATCTTCATCACAGAGGCTTCTGTTCCCCATATCCTGTTGCTGCTAATGGACATTACATCTGGAGACTGAATATGGATGAGGCTGGCCTTATCAATGAAATGATGTAATTTAATGTTTTCTTTATATTAAAGCTCGCTAACTACATTCGGTTTTCTGCACCAAGCTATATAATATAACATACTCATATTGTTATGCCCTTAAAAGCAGAGGTATTTGGCCAGCTTGACACTCAGTTTTACTCTTCAACCAGTTTGCAAGTATTCAAGGAAAATATTATGCCTTAAAGTACTAGGTTTGAGTCCTTCTGAAAATGTAGATTTAACTTCAAACCTTCTGAAGTATTAAAAAAATATGTCAACTATCATTACTTCTGTCAAATGAAATGTTATTAAATATATTACATCTCATGCAACAGAATCATTTGCTACATTTCTTTTTCACTCGGACTCATTGATGTAAAAGTATCCTTATCCTACAGGTTTTGAGGAATTATTCTTTTTAATTTTTGTTGTCGGTTTCTTCTGTAGAGCAGACCTTTCTCCTCCTGAAAATGGTTTCTTCATGGTAACTCTTTTAGAATTCATTCCTGGTCGCATGTTAAGCTCTCTGCATCCTGTGCCTTATTATCTCTTTTATGAAGCTGGACAGATGTTAGCCAGACTCCATGAGCTAGCAAAGGTCAGTATAGTGACAAAAAGTTAAAAGATGGAAAGTAAGTTAGTTTACATAGCTGTGATTCTTACTTCAAAAACACAGTCCATAAGTTTAAGACATTCATTATGCAGTTGTATCTTTTCCCATTTAAAAGGACATGGGATGGGGGAGGGGGAAAGGTGTTCTAACCAAGTACTGTCAGCATCAGGTTGCAGATGTCCTTTTGTCGACACTACACAGGCATACAGTTATAAGCCAAGATTATACCCTCTTTTGCATGGTTTCTCAGCTAATGAACCTGTAATATGTCATTGGGCTTAATAGCTTGCAGTCCTCTTCTAAAATTTGGAAAAGCAGCTTTCTCTTGTAATATGATAGAAAACTACTTATCAGCAACGAGAGAGAAGAGTTATTCTGGCAGGTTGAAATATTAGTTGGTGGGAAGATATTGAATGTACATCAGATTTTCATAAACATTTTGTCCAGTTGTCTTAAACCGATATTTGTGGGTGCTCATGATCACTCACTTATTTTCTTCAGACATATGAAGGAGATTCTCAACCTCTTAAAGAGCTCAGCAACAACTCAATTTGGTCCTTGGAGCAAGCTGGGAAAGTTAGTAACTACATTGAAGTGGTAACAGACGAAGAACTCTCCTCAATAATACTTCAAGTTGTGATCAGATTTAAAGAGAAAGTCCTTCCAAGATTATCAGATTTACCTTCTGGTAAGAGTTGTTAGTATTCATTCCTTAGTTTTCAGTAAATTATGTTTAGGTAAAATCTGGCTATGTCAGAAACCTATACTACAATCTTGTGGCAAAATCACACCCCTTCCCTCTCTCCCCGATAAAATAGATACATAAAGTATATAGATAAGACGATAGCCATCTTCTGCTTAACCTGGCGATCAACATTTGTTCATATTCAGCATCTCTTTAGTGGTAACTGTGTGCCAAATCAGAGGTGTAGTCACATGAGTTTTCATTGTGACATTTGGTTTCAGTGTATTTGTAAAGATTTCCAGATTTTGGCTGTTCTACTATCCCTAGCAACCAACATTTTGTTGACATTTAGCATCTCATTAGTAATGACTGTGTGCTAAATCACAGGTGTTGTCACATGAGTTTTTCTTAGACCTTACCAACTCCCTCACACATTTGCTTTAAGTGTAGTTTAAATAAAAATCTGTGTGTGTGTTTTTGAACACATGATAAGTGCAGTTTGTTGGTTTCATTGACATTTGGTTTCTGTGCATTTGACTGAGTGATGTGGGTGCATGTGTGTGTGATACATTGCTCCTTAACATGATCACCTAAGAAGAAGTCATTTCAGTATTAAAACAGTTATATGAATATACTGTTTGTCGTCAGTTGAAACTAAGTTTCCTTTTTCGGCAGTCATGTTTCACCTAACATGACTGGTGTTTATATGAACAAACCAAAGGCACGCAGTTCTCATTCTTCTTCCAGGAATCATCCACGGAGACTACAATGATGATAATATAATTATCTGCAGTCCCAGTGAACAATGCATCGCACCATCCTCTTCCAAGTTAAATGATGAAGTAAATGTCATTGACAGTGAACCATCTGTCAGATTCTCAATCACAGGAGTGATAGATTTCAGTGACATGTCTCACTCCTACCTCGTTTTCGATATTGCCAAAGCTCTTTCTTTCATGGTGATTACCGACGTCCCAGATATTATGGTCGCAGTCAAACAGTTCATGAATGGATACTCGTCCAGTCGAGAACTCGTACAGGTTGAAAAGGATGTTTTGATCTCTTGTACGATGGCTAGTTTGGCTCAAAATATTGTTTTAGCTTTGAAAGACTACTCCATCAATCCAGGTAACTCTTATTTGCTGGCATCGATGGATGACTATCCTGTCGCATTGAAGAAGTTATTCCAGCACACAGATGATGAACTAATGACCATGTGGAATTTATGCTAATAACTGTATGTAAATGGATTTATGTAGACCATGAAAGACTTGCGTGTTTCACTGTAGCAGATACATTGAGCATAATTGTTGCCATTCCATACTAGATAATTGGTGTAGTAGGTTGCTAAGTTGATTTAAGTCCAGATCAGTGAAGGGTTTGTTTTGAACCAAAGATCCCCATGGGCTTTATCTCCTTTCTTTGTGTGTGTTGCATATATACATGTGTGCACAGATGTATTTCCAAAATAAAAAGGGAAGGGGGGGGGGGGGCGGAGAGATCATATGGCCAGTTTGGATATTGAGAAAGGGTTACCTTGACTTAACAAAGATATGCAAAACGTTAAAGTGTGTTTTGTACGTCTGTTACATAAATCCGACCCTCCAGTATAGAGAGAAGATTGAAATTGAAATAACTTGAAATTAGTAACCTGTACTCTGGTATACTTACAGGTAACAAACTCCAGCTTTCATTTAAATAACTTAAGTGTCTTGCAGAATGGATTAGGATATATATGTGGAAGAAATTTTTTGTTGAAAAAATGGAGAGATGAAGTGTGTTGAAAGATTATGATAGAGGATAGGTCATCAGGGAGCATATTTTCTTTGTATAGAATCCAAATACAATGATATAATTTATGTAATGTTCATGAACATGCTATTGCTTCGAAAGTTTCTACATATATATATATATATATATATATAGAAATAAATTTGTCAAACTAATTTCAGATTCTCTTTTACTTATTTCTTTTCCCATATATAAATGATACAATATGAAGTATGAAATTTAAAATCTTTGGAATATGAGGTAGACATATAATGGCCATATATAGTATATATTAATATGCTAGTTTTATGTGAGCAGCTTCTGTATAAAGTGCTTCTAGTTGACCATAATAAAAACAGTCTTTCTTTTCTTAACTATTATCAAACTGGAAGTGGTAGCTCAAAAGTATAAAACAGAAAGAATCAACAAGCAAGGATAACGTATGTAGAGAACATACAGCGAAATTCTTATCTCCTCTCAATCTGATGTAGACTTAAGAAAATGTTTGAATTTTTTTTTTCATACTTAAAACAACCTGCAGTGACTGTCAGTGACTGAGGTGAAATATCAAACAGCTTAAACTATAAAAGAACTGTCAAATTAAGCTTTGAAAATCTTGAGAAATACTCCTCTTTCTTGGCCTAAGACAGGTTGGCAATAATTAGGGTAGAGTTAAATATTTTGTAAAGAAAACTCGGTTACTTTTTTGAGAGTGTTTTAGAACAACTCGTTGGAATTTGCAACAAGTGACATTTGCCAACGCTTGCATTCCAGAGATCAAGTTTATATTGCCCTAACTGTCTGCAATACCTGTCTTCACATTTTATTAACACAACTCCCATTTACAATCTTGAATTCATTTTAACCAAAAATGGAAAGAAAAGAAAAAGTCCTTCATATCAAATGAGGATCAATTCTTTTCCTCTTCTGCTGCCAGCAAATCCTTCCGACAAATTTGCCATTCATCTCTAAGGGATGTTTTTGTTGCATCGTCTGCAAATATATAGTTGATGCTTTCATTTGATATCCTCCAAAGGTCATCATTTTGTAGGTTGAATGTTTCAGCTGCAATCATGTATTCTTCTGAGAGATTAGTTGAGAAAACACCTTTATCATCAGTCTGGCAAAATAAAACAAAGATAATCCAATAGTAAAAATATGTTAGACAAAGCAGTGTATACCAAATATGCCAGTTTATGCATCTTTCAAGGTCATCAGGAACGCCAACAAATTTTAGTGTGCTAAGAATTGCTAAACCTAGCTTTTAATAGTACCACACTAAGAGGTTCTGGTCCACTATCATAATGTGGCCCAGTAATAAAGCACAAAATATGTCTCAGTAAAGGAAATGATTTGGGGGAGGCATCGAAAATATCAAGTTTGGATGTTGTTGAATATTCTTAGGTTTTCTATTCAGATATAACACATTGTCTAATATCTGAAATGAGTAGTTTCCATATTTTAGATCTTCCCAAAATTATGAATATTATGTAAACACCATCAGGTTTGTAATCTTCACACATTAATAAGGCTGCACAGAATCATAAAATAATTTAAATTGACTGACCCAATGAGGATCAGTTGATTTACAACAGCCTGTTGATTTACAACAGCCTGTTGATTTACAACAGCCTGTGTATCTCGGTAACCTTCTTTCATCTTGCCTCCCTGTAGGCACATTATGTTCGACAAGCAAATAATACCTCTGTGTACCTAAACCTCGTGTGAAAGGATACCAATTCAGACGTTTAACTTACTCTGCCGCAAGTCTTTGGAATCAGTTACCAGACCATCTTCCAAGTTGTTCTAATCTATCCACTTTTAAGAGTTTACTAAAGACTCATTTTTTCTGTTGTGCATTTCAGTGTTGATGCTTTCCACTTTGGGCAGTTACTCGATTCTTGGAGTGGCTCTATATAAATCTACCTTATTATTATTATTATTATTATTATCATTGCAATCATCACCAATTTGTAAGAGAAAACTTACACAGAGTACAACTGGATGGTTTTTGTTCAACCAATACTTGAAGTGGTGTTCTGAATAGGACTTGACCGTCCGTGCAATTAGGTTGGATGTCAGACAACATTCTATTCAGGCGAAAGAAATGAAAATGGTGTTAATTATACCACCTAATGTATCACTTTTTAGCTACAATATAACAAAACAAATATACTGATCTTATCTCACTTCAGCTGAAAAAATAATTGATATGAAAACATTTGATGCGGCTGACATGGCTTGACATTAAATCTGTGAAAAAGACAATGATCAAAATGGCTCATTGCAAGATGAAAAGCCAAAGCAGGTCTCCTAAATTGACCGAATTTTAAAATTTGTTTTGGCTTTAGGTTCTGGTAAGTTGTTGTTGGTGATTGGGTGAATTTGTTTGAATGGGAAATTGATTTGTCTTCAACACTGTAATTTTAAGTCTTTGAAACCTGTGCATGTAGGGCTCCTAGCTCTTCTAGATATGACACAATCGCTAGTATCAAAGATAAATTTTAAAAATGACATAGGGGTGGGTGGATGAGAGGAGAGGAGAGGACAGGAGAGAGGTGGAGGAAAATCGACACCCTGAAAGTGAAAAATGACAGGTAATGAGGGATGTACCAACTACAAATTTTGGATCTGACCAGACTATCAGGTGGGCACCCCTACATGTAACCCGTACTTCAGAAGAGGAGGTGGTACCCTCTCTGTAGATAATATCATTACAGTGTGTAAACGTCACAAATGTAGCAAAAGCATGGAAATATGGTGAACGCTATACATTAAGCGATTCCTCTTCATTTTCATACCGATGGGAATCTTCAGTCTTTTCACTAGTTCCTCCATCTCATCAGTACCTCCGGCTGCAGGGTGTATAAAGGTACCATGGCCAATCCTATCAGGGGGTACCTGGAGGAGCATCAGACTCTCGGCTGACCTGTGATCAGTCTAGGAAGAGCAAAAAGGAAATCAAGTTCTACCGAAAGAGGAACTGGAGGCATATGTAGCTGCCATTTTAACCAGGGGTGCTGCACACTTCTTTGTTCAGGGGGCCCAATGCTTATCTAGAGGAGCAGATAGAACCTTTCTTCTAAAAAATTGTCTTTATTATATAGTATATATAGAAACTAGAAAGGAAAGTTGCAAGAATTCAACAGCAACCTTTAAGTGCAGGACGTACAGGATTTTTTTGGAATATACAAATGACTGGTTGGATAGTAGTTGTTATTGATAGTGACCATTTTGATGGAATTGCTTAACTAGCAGCAGTTTCGGTTTCCTCTGCTGAAATGGGAAAATTGCAAATCGAAAAATATATGAAGATGTTAAGTGTTGAATAACTGTCCTCCATGTCAATTACATGATAAAGCCGTCAATCTGTTGAACTGTAGGGTAACTTTACCTCTGCTAGATGGAGAGCTAACTTCAACCCAGCATTCTTTGCTCTGGACAATAGAGGAATAAATTCTGGTACATTAGTGGTCTAAAGAAAGAAGACAAAGCAGAAAATTTTAAATGTTGTATTTTGGTCTTGACTGTTTAATGAAACATTATTACAGTAGCTGGGAAAGATAAAGAAACAAGACATCCACTGACTTAAGGAATTATAATTGATACTTATAGGGATATGCAGTTTTATATTTCCCACATAGGACCTCTGAAATGCTCTGAGCCTTAGAATAAGTTGGGACATTTCTCCTAGGCCAATGCTGGGATTCCTTACACAATGGCCTGCACACATATATATGTATCCCAGACGTTACAACATAAACATCCTACTTCAAATAGCAACTGCCAAATTAAATCTGTGTATTCCCTGCTGTACTCTCCTGTGGAAGTTAATCAATAGCTCTATTGGAATCACAATTGGGGAGTAAAAGCATCTTTTGAAGCTGAGTAACCTAAACATATTTGTATTCTGTCATTTGTCTTTCCCTTCACATACCATGGAGACGACCACCCTAACTCCACGGTCACTCCCTAACAATGCATGCACTGCACTGATCTTAGAAATCATGCTGATTGGATGTGACTCATAAAACACAACAGAAAATTTAACTGATCAACATAAAGATAGGTAAAATGCAGCCCTGCCGATCTACAACCAAAAATTCCAACCTAACATTTCTCTGCTTAATTGATTAATTTAAAAAAAAAAATCAACAGTACATGAACACATTCAAATTTCTCCCCAGAATCTACTTATGTGTACAACTATTGTTTTGGATACTACTACAGTATCAATACAATGACTAAATGACAATGACAAATATCATTACTGAAAAAGCAAAGTCGCTGATTACAAAGAAGGAGGTAAAAAGGAAGGAAAACTACTCACAAATGGATTCCCACTAAGATCCAGTCCTACCAGTAGACCTCCACTAGAAGTATGGAACTCCTCAGCTAACTTAACTACTTCCCCCATTACAGGAAGTGGGACTTTTCTATCAATAGACAGGAGAAATCTGTACAAAGAAAAAAAAATTAAAGCAGATGATACAACAACAACAAATACTTAAAAGAGATATGATATATCTTGTGCTCAAAGTGGTGAAAAAATATGTTGCCTACTCCAATCAATCATGAAATTAATGATTTTAAATTATTAAAGAACAATGGGGATCATGCAAAACTTATGTAAGGTGAAGTATGTTAATGCCACCAAAAAATCTATTTGAATTTTCAAGGTATGGGTAACATACATACCACCTGTAACTGTTGTGGTTTTTAATATTTAAGAGATCATGCAAACATGTATCTCTAATAGTGATTTGAGGCCCTCTACGCAATATCATTCCACTAAACCAATGGTTAGCCATCCAGATTGCAGATAATTTGTGGGTTTGTGGGCTTGGAAACTTCAACATAAGCCTCTGAATGCCATTCAGGCACTTAATGGTTCAATGAGAATATAAATGAGGAATAATTACCTTGTTGAAATTCCATTGCTTTCATAATTGCTCTGTTTGATTTCCTTTAGAACTGTTTCAATATATGTTCTTCGAGTTAATCCTGAACGGAGAAACAGTTGGTAAGTTTATTAAACAGGCTAGAAAACTGATTGTACTAAATAAGTATCAGCAACTGAAAAACAAAAATTGTAACAGATTCATCCATGTCAAAAAGTAATAGATACCTGGTTGTACTTAGTACAGATTTGAGGAAGCTATTCAGACCACTTTTGCAGAGTAATTTTGAGGTCTGTGAAATTAGCTTGTCATATAAGAAAATACTTAATTAAAACGACTGAATATTCTGTTTGGTTAAATGTTTAACTTAAACTGAGAAACATACTTTTTCATTGCTGTACAGTAGCAAGGCACTACCACTGAAATGATACCCTGAAGTCTTTCTCCTATTATTAGAATTAGTTCAAGACAGCCAAAATGGAAAGTTACTCTGTGAATTTCAGTTACAACAACAGACCATGCCCAATACAATTTTCTGTGTCAGTGTGTGACAAAACTTTAATAATATCATGAAATTAAAGGTAAAGCTTTCTTATTTAAGAAACATTCTATGATTCAAAAACCAAGGCTACAAAGTAAAACAAATATAGCAAATACTCTGTAAGTCGTAGATATTTACCATTTGAATAATTAAGCTAAATTTATAGCACAGGTCAAATGCACACCACACATAGCAATAACTTAATCCACAATAAAGGGTCAACAATTGTTTTCATTTAGTGGAGTTGTATAGTGAAGTGACTATTACTGCACACAAAATATAACTATGTAAATAAGACTTTCAGCAAACCCTCAGGAGGTTCTGCTTAGTAAAATATGAAAAACAGAAGAAATATGCACCATACTCGAAGGCCCCTAAAAATGTTGAAATGCAAATTTTTACGTCTCTCTTAATAATGTTCCAAAAGGGAACACCCTGCTATTTATGGCATGACTTTCAATACCTGTGCTTGGATTCTCCTTTGGTGAACTTCTCAACTCCAAGTACTTGACATTATCAGCTGCAAATTCCTGAATCACATCTCTGGTGGCTATGGCAACTGCTTCTGCATCATCTACAAGTCTATGGATTAGTGGGAATATCTCAAAACAGCTGCGAGGATGTAAAACAAACATTTGCATCATGATAACTTTCTTAAATATTAAAAAACTGAAAAACTGATTTGGTACTTGTATATTGTTACCATCTGCATAATAAGTACTACTCTGAGACCAGGATTTGCCTTACTGAAGAATTCAAAAGAAATGTGACTGTTTTGTCATTTTCTAACAAACATTACAATCAGAGAATATATCCTACATTCTCAGAGGGTCCCATATCAACAGGTGAGATGTGCTTTCATTCCCATATTTAACATAGGCTTCACCAACGATGTGGTTTGAAACTGTAGTTACCAATATTACTGCAAAACTAAAGTTACTGACATGCCATCTCATTCAAGTTGTATACATGTGTGGAAATATTGGTGAGATAAGACTGCAAAGAACATAATGTAACGATAGCAATTTGACTTCAGTACACCTATCACTTGGGGTTAATGCCCTTAAGAATCAACTAATATCAACAGCAACTAGTGCTGCCCCCGACACATGCGTTGACAGATCCTGACCATGAACTTTCCTATATCACACATACTGTAGATATTATTTACTCCTTGTAAAAGAGAGAGTCAGACTTGGCCGCCCAAATGAATCAAAACACCTCTGAAATATATTCAATGAATTTTACTTCATCTTACATACATTGCTTACTTGAGTGAATATGACACTGATGCTATCTTATTTGATATGATTGAAACTTTTCATCAAATTTGTTCTCCCGCACCTCTCACCCCCCCCCCCCCCCCCCCCCCCCCCCCCCCCCCCCCCCCCCCCCCTCGCCCCCCCCCCCCCCCCCCCCCCCCCCCCCCCCCCCCCCCCCCCCCCCCCCCCCCCCCCCCCCCCCCCCCCCCCCC
>JAAAKB020126639.1:0-12692 GCA_010014835.2 Apostichopus leukothele | reverse complement strand
TTTTTTTATTTAGAATAGAAGAATGTTTTCAGGTGGAGAGCTTCATAATTTAACCACTTGCTAAAAAAATACAACTGCTTGAAAAAAATTGATCTTTCTGCCATTTTGTTGAAATGTATACGCCCATCAATTACTGTACAGTCTTATTACAGCAGCCCAGTGATATTTGCTGGTAATAATCAGTATTATACAGGGCTTTTGTTCACTACAGAAATGCAGAATTTTTGTTTGGACTGACTACCGTTATCAGACTTATCAACAGTTCATGTTCTTAATGTCTACTGGCATTTTTTTTATCTACTTCTTATCTACTGGCAAACAGCAAAATGCACAGGTATTTAGTCAGTAGATATCCTAAAATTCAAGGCCTGGGTTTTATAAAGAAAAATATAATAAGGATAAATTGATTATAAAAATGAAGTTTGAAAAACCCAACTACGTTCTTGTCTCGGTTGTATTTGCAGTGCATTCTTTTCTGCTCAAAGATTTTCCAGTCGGATAAATGTCATCATGTCATGGCTGGAAAGTTTATCCAGCCGAGCAGCTAATGTTTTTTTTTCAGGAGTTATGGATCACTTCACTCACTGTCCAAAGTGCGGTGACTCGAATAAGTTTATCAACGGAGGAATACAAAGACTGAACTCAGTGACTGAACTCAAGGCATGACAATCTGTTTGTAGGATGACTTTACTTATCTTTTTGCTCCTTGTGATGCAAAGATGAAACAAAGACAGCAAAGAATAAAATATACAAAAACGGTCTGAGCAGTGCCTCTAAATCTAACAACTTTGCTTTAATGGAAAAAGAACAAAGAACTATCTTTTCTCTCTCTCTTTGCATAAAATTTCCCAGACAGTTTTCTGTTGTTCCAATTATTTATACATTTATGTATCAAAAGTAGAATTTCTCTGGCAATACCTTTCCGGCTGCTTCCTGGGTTGCATAGAATGAAACGGGGGCAAAACCAATGGTTACAGGGTTTGCAAGGTACCGTGGCTTCTGACTGGCACCCTAGCAAAGAAATGGCGGTGTAGGGAACCCCAACAACTAATAGCTCGATAGCTCTGTCGTTAGAGCACTGGGCTTGTAACCCAGAGGTCACTGGTTCAGAAATGTTGAATTTCTTGCTATTTTTTCATTGTTAACAAAGTCCCAGTCAGTTTTTCTGTTGTTAATATACTTATATAACTTTGTTTTAAAGCAGTTCCATGCATTTTATTTATGAAATTAGACATCCAAAATTAGCTTTCCCACCTATTCTTTTAGTAACCTTTAAAAGTTGAGGACATTTTAATAATTAAATTAAATGGGAATACATCATCCCAGGGCAAGAATTGAAATGTAGTTAAAGACATTTACTGAGTAAACCTCAGTTGAAACTATTAAAGAAAGGAAATTGATGATGCCAGGGTTAGCTCTAACCATTCTTGGTCAATTTCTTTGCAGTGAAAAACACTAACAGTGCAATGTGTGGGATGAAACTTCCTTGCTCTGGAAATGAAACTGCTGTGAAAATTGTCTCTGCCAGTTTGGAAAATACAGCCTTGCTTCCTGTATCGTTTTGTGTGAATGGTAAAGAGTAAGTAGCTGGATTTATTTCTGTTTCATGCCCTGCAGGGGTGGCCACTTCCGGCCTGCAATTCAAAGTCAAATATACACAATGCTTTTAGCTTCTTCTCTGTTTGTCGTCTGTGGAAGACAATAACAAATCTATTGTTTTCATTATGTTGTAAGTGCTCAAAAGTGCATACATTTGCATGTGCATATTCTTTAAGTGCAAATAAAAACATTTTCAGATAATGAGGTTTATCATTTTTGGAACAGCACATTTGTTCTAGATGTCCTGTGTTTAATCATCACCAGCATAGATTCTAGGTACATCTGCTATGAAAGTGTGGTAGGCTAGATACATTAGCTTTGAAAGTGTGGTAGGCTAGGAACAACTAGTCCTGACCTGTGTAGGGCAAAGTACCTCTCCTATAGCAGTGTGGTAGGCTAGGTACATCTGCTATGAAAAGTGTGGTAGGCTAGGTACATATCTGCTATTTGAAGTGTGTAAGGAAAATGACTGATTTGTTTCTCACGGTTGGTCATGGTGTAACTGCAACAGACATTAAATATTTTGTCTCCCCTTTGTATACTTGTGAACTTTGTGAAACATCCAGCTCAGAACTGTAAGCTGGATAGCCCACTCAACATGAAGTGTTAGTTTCCAACCATTCGGATTCTCCCACATGCATATATTTGGCTGCCTTATAAACAACTGCCTTCCAGGCTCATCAACTAGACCTGCAAACCTGAAATTTTTAAATCCATCCGGACATTCACGTAATCCAGAAAAAGAGATAGATATACGTAATCATAAACCAGTTCTTTTACTTTCCCAATGCGTTGTGTCCCGGCCAAGATTCCCTCATTACATCATCAGCATCTTTAATTGTTTTCTTCTGTTTCTCCCATCTAGAAATTTTGCAAACATTGGCGGTCATGGGCTGAACTTTCTAGTGTACGATTTGGACTGGGGATCTGTCATCAGATCTCAATCATTTGATACTCATGTATCAGGTATGACAGTCATCATTATTTGCCTATTGATGGTCGCTCTGTTGGTCTGGCATAAATGCTATGTTCCCTTACACTAATGATCAATATAATCTTGACTATCAATCTATATAATTCTACCACAGACAATATTTAATCTACACTCTGGTCTACGATGTTAATATTTCCTCATGCCCAAATGATAAATGCAATATTGCTTAACACAATTTTTTTTTGGCAAAAAAGGTCAAAAAGTCAAAATTATTTGCAATGCAAACCAGATCAGATGTATTCATGGAAAGCTGTGTAAATGAAGTTAAAGTGCAATAAAAACAAAACATTACTTATCATAGTCATTATCTTTTATACCTCCTGACTATTTGTCTAAATTTTTTTTTTTCATCTCTTTTATTGACTCATTTGACATTTATACAAATAGACATGATAATTTTGTGAGTATTACAATACAACTCAATCATTGCTTAACAATGTAATATTTTCTTATCTTTAGTTTTAAGTTTTTTTGTTTAAAGTTAAGAGAGTCGTTTGCCCTAGCTAATACTCTCTGATCTAAGTTCATGTCAAAGAAACTTTCTCTTAATAACCTGAAACATTTTTCCTTGTATTAATATGTCCAATATTCTTCCCCTTAAGATATGCTCAAGTTCAGTCTTATATGAATTGTTTATACTAAACCAGACTGCTCATTAAAACAACTCTGTTTCTTAATGGGTAGTACATCTATATGCTTGCTATATACCTGCTTTGACCTGTGAAAGTATGAATTCATAATGATTGAAATAAGAAATGGATATTTCTATGTTATTCATGATCACTTAATCCATGTGTTTGTTTCATAATCTCATGTTTATATAGTGTCATGCAGAGTTCTATATGACAGAGTGTAGATTTATTTCTGTGTGTAAATTTATTCAAGTATTCTCCTTTTTGAATTTACCTTCGCAGAGGCTGAAAGTGATAGATTGGTTGAATTTCTACGGGAAGTTAACGAGAGGCAACTCTTGATAGGAGCAGTGTCTGATGATGCCTCAAGATGGTAAGATACAGGATGAAAGTTAACTTTGATGCATCTCATAATTGCAGTAAACTTTTTGGGGGAGTAATAGTTGTAATACCCAAACAAGCAAATTGTTGTAGTTTTTGTTCTGTCCGTCATATATTTTTTTTCTTGTTATTGTTTTGTCTCTTAATTTCTTATTCTTCATGCCAAAAATTGTATCTTCACCTGTAAATGATAAACTGTCACTGCCGATGCATACTTTATTTCATTTTGTTTTTATAAGTTTTAACATACATTTGTACATAAAACCAGTACATGTGGCTTGTTTCAATTTGTGTGATCTCAATTAGTGTAATAAAAAATAAAAAATAAATAATTTCTACAGTTACAGTAAGTTTGTACATCTCAACTTGAAAAAATGAGCAGCAAAGACAAATTTGATTTGATTTTCATAATTCAAATTCAACAAACTGTTCCATCTATCATTGTTGAGTTGGTATTTATGATGTGTATAACATAATGAGAAAGGCTCTAGATATTAGGATATGGATATTCATTTTGAAGCAGCCGATATATGTTGGCACGCAATTGCACATGAACAATGAATGTTTATTTTGGAAAAGCCATAGTCTATTATGTGAGCTCCAGCTAGACATATTCATATTCATATTGTCGTTGCAAGGTGGATGGAATCTGTGTACTTCTAGATCATTATGGTATATTTTTGAAATTAATTGAAAGTCACAACAAATATCACTGACATCTACCCTCTTGAATCTACCTTTGAAAATGATCATTATTAGAAGAAAAAATGGTAATCCTTGTAACTGCGATTCAGTCGAGTGCATAGAATGTTTAAGTTGATTTTACTGTTTGATTGCAGGTTTTAATGTGTTCTATCTGTCATGGGCATAATTTCTAAAAAATAGTGTATTTGTTGGGTAATTGCCTACTTCTAGTATCATCTTTATCTATTTAATTAATCCTTTTGCAAATCCATCGTAATCCTCGTACAATTTTTTCTGTCTTTCTCGTCATTGTAGGTTGTCTGTCCATGCGAAAGATATCTTGGAGAGATTTGGTGCCATCAAGATCCACGACTTAACGTTTAAAGGAATGTGGGTGTTTGTTGGCATGAAAGGTATACAGGGTTCTTCCCCCTTCGAGGAGATGAATCTTGCCAGCAACGTAAACGATAAATCAAAGGCTAAAGCGGCACTGAATGCCTGCATCCCAGACAAAAGTAAGTTTGTCCATTTAACTCAGCTTTGCTGGCTGTGTCTGAATACATGGAGTTTCATGTTTGAATGTACTTGTGTCATCTCATTACTTCATTTTGTGGATGTTCTAGTTTAAGCATTTGGATTATGCAGGATGTCATTACCATAAACAAGACAGCCTGCAGTTGTTTTTATAATTGCGTTTGGAGGAAAACAAGTTTAATTAACAACAATAAACAAAGGAAGATCCTTCTTCTAAGTGCTAAGGACACAGAAGTGCTAAGGACACAGAATTTAATCCTCAAGCATTAGTGATCGAGAAAAGTAATGTGGAAATGAACAGAGGCAAATTTTGAGATTTAACAGTTTAGGACGAGGCAGTTTAAGATTGTCCGATTTAGATCGATTAACTCGACATGTATCCGTTACAGTAGATCGATGTTACTTTTTAAAATGCTTCTCTCTCTTTCTCTCTCTCTATTTGTCAGTCGAGGGTTTCCGGGTCTTACATCCGTCCGAAGTCAGAAGACGGGAGTTTTGTAAGAAATATCCGTCGTACGTAGATCTCTGTTCTGGTGAGAGGAAGAAGGTCTTGAGGGCGCTGCCATTGGATGATATGTCTCTACATAAAAACAAAGCGTACAGCACTCCCATACTGGTCATTGGAGGTATGAGATGATACTTAAACCTCTGCAAGAAGGATCTGTCATATGATACAGTGTGCTCAGTGCATATGATACAGTGTTCATACAGTACATATGATACAGTGTTCATACAGTGCATATGATACAGTGTTCATACAGTGCATATGATACAGTGTTCATACAGTGCATATGATACAGTGTTCATATAGTGCATATGATACAGTGTTCATACAGTGCATTCACATGGATGCATGCGGGACTGTTTGCAGAGGTTGACTGCTGCATAACAAATTGATAAAAATTGTTGCATTCACCAATATGTAGAACATGCAATGCAGTAAAAATATGGTAGCCTGGGAGTCACTTTATACATTTATCTAGCAAAAGACAGAATGAATGACTATACATAATGATGACAGATGGGACACTGACTATAAATATCATTGCCCATAACAGGAAAATTCCATTAATTTTATTTATTTGTTTCCCAATAAGTCTAAAAGTTTATAGTTCATTGACTGTGGCAAGTGATCAAACTGTCTCTCATTCTATATAAAGATAATCTAGATGATTTGTAAAATAAACCAAAGCTTTACCTTGTAAATCAGTTTTCCTGATGACATCATTAGAATGACAAATAAGCTTAGATTCTTTTCTTGCTGTAGCAGACTTAAGGTTACTATGTGACAAGAGAATATCCATCGAATGTCAATGTCTTTAATTAGGACTTTAGCTATTGAATTGAACAGCATGCAAAAGACCCTATGGAAACGTTTAACCTTTCAGATAATCCCCAAATTGACTACCCGTTTCATTCATTCATTCATTCATTCATTCATTCATTCATTCATTCATTCATTCATTCATTCATTCATTCATTCATTCATAGGTGCTGATCTGAAAGCATTGCAAAGATGCATGGATTCATTGCTGGAAATTCCAGGACTTAACAGGGATAATGTTTATGTAGTCCTAGAAGGTCACTTTGAGGAACCTAGTGACCTGGTTAGACTATATGGATTCAGGGTCAAAGAGCAACGGAGTTTCCCAAGTTACCATGGTGAGAAGATGTTCTGTTCTATGTTTATCTGTTAAAGAGGATGTTATTTCCTCACAATGATGACATTTTGTATTAAAATTTATTTATCGAAACTTTAGATTAGGCTTTTTTAGAAGTATTACTAATTGTGTAATGTTTTGGTGTGGAGTTTTGATTTGAATGTTACTATTAAACAATAGACACCTAATTGACAACTGCATAATTGCACCTGCATCGGTTGTCCTCCTAGATTAATCAAACTTCTAAAAATCTTAATCTAATTAAATAGTAAATCTATATCTACATATTCTCATATTTTTAAGAAATAAATTTAACTCTGTACTCTAAGAGAACGTAATTAAGGGTTATAAGTCTAGTTTCAACAAAAGGTCAGACAAAAATATTGCTGTTAGCAATCTGATAAGGGGCCCAGATTAAGAGAACTTTTACAGCTCAGCTGGTAAACTGAGGTGATGCCTTTATATTTTTTAATGTGAAATAACCTTGAATGGGTTGTCTTTTATACTTTTGTACACTAGTTAGTGTCCAATCAAAAGGCCTTACTATCAGTTTAGTTCTTTACATAAATTTGCATAATTTTGCTCCTT
Source organism: Apostichopus leukothele (assembly GCA_010014835.2). Taxonomy (NCBI): domain Eukaryota; kingdom Metazoa; phylum Echinodermata; class Holothuroidea; order Aspidochirotida; family Stichopodidae; genus Apostichopus; species Apostichopus leukothele. The sequence continues at coordinate 5,619 of JAAAKB020126639.1, read as the reverse complement.
ACTGTCAATGCTCTCCTCTTTCACTCGACAGAAAATTTGCGAAGTGCTTTAGAGCTAAGTCTGACATTTCAGAAGGACAAACCGTACGTGATTGTTCTTGAGCCTTATTTGGAAGTGTCTCCTGATTTTTTGAGGTATTTCTCCCAGACTCTTCATCTGTTGGAACAAGACAGATCACTTTTGACAGTTTCAGCTTGGAATGAAAATGGTGAGCCATTCCCAACAAAGAGATAGATAGATACTTCGCTTTTGCTTTTGGTTTTCCTTTTGTTTGCATTTTTGGGATCAGAGAACAGTGTACCAGATCTATATAACACATCTCTTGTGGGACTTTCTAAAGCACATACTACCACAATCCTGCACATATTCCCAGACATCCCATAGCACATACTACCACAATCCTGCACATGTTACCAGATATCCCATAGCACATACTATCACAATCCTGCACATATTCTCAGACATCCCATAGCACATACTACCACAATCCTGCACATATTCCCCAGCATCCCATAGCACATATTACCACAATCCTGCACATCTTCCCAGACTTCCCATAGCACATACCACCACAACCCTGCACATATTCCCAGCATCCCATAGCACATACTACCACAATCCTGCACATATTCCCAGACATCCCATAGCTCATACTACCACAATCCTGCACATATTACCAGACATCCCATACCACATACTACTACAATCCTGCACGTATTCCCAGACATCCCATAGCACATACTACTACAATCCTGCACATATTCCCAGACATCCCATAGCACATACTACCACAATCCTGCACATATTCCCTGACATTCCATAGCACATACTACCACAATCCTGCACATATTCCCAGATATCCAATAGCACATACTACCACAATCCTGCACATATTCCCAGATCCACGGTTAATACACGACGAGTGGAGAGATCCATTTTGGGGATTAAGTGCCTCAGCCAACGAAACAATATAAATGTTCACTTCATCCAATACGCGGACCAGAAATCCTCAGATCACAAGTTAATCATGGCATTATTCATAACTCTTTCTTATCATCAACATAAATAAGAACTGACTTCAGAAGGCTGAGAAATATGGTGTAATGAGTACAACAAGTCAGATGCGTAACGTCTATTTACTTGGCTGGAGATCTTACTTCAAAAACAAGAACTTGTCGCTTTGAAAGAAATGACAGTTAATACTTCCATAAAAGTAATGTGGTTAGTGTATCGATGTACTCAATGAACTTTGCTATGATGTAATCCATTGAATTGGAGACCATATTAATTTTTGATTTAAAAAAAAATTCCATAGGAAAATCAGCTTCTATCACTTTTCTGTTTAGGTTTCATTCATTCATCCGGTGCAGCCCAGATTTATTACAGAACACAAAACTTCCCTGGGTTTGGGTAAGTCTGGTTTATATTGTTTCAGATTACTTCATTGTTTCTCTGTCATTGATTTTTCGCTCCAGTAATAATAAAATATCGCTCTTTTCATATTTTAGTGCATTCCATTGTAATATGGCACAAGTGGATGCCTATCGCCACGACCTAAATCATCTCATCATAGAACCCTGGTCAGTTAGATTTTGATAGGTTTGTTTTGTACATAGAACCATGGTCAGTTAGATTTTGATAGGTTTGTTTAGTACATAGAACTCTGGTCAGTTAGATTTTGAAATGTAGATGGTTGTATTTCTTTTGATTCCCTTGGATCATTTGGTCACTGATTACTGTTCTTCGGGGGATCTCAAAATATACAGAGTTTGTATCAGACCAACATACATTCCTTCAAAAGGGACATTAACCTAGTGAGGCAAATATGCTAAATTTGCTAAAATGGCTACCAGGATTTTGAAACACCCTTTGAAGCATCTTTTAGAAAGTTTTAGAATATCTTTAGCATGGTATTCATAGTATGGGAGTCTTTTCTTGTTGTTAACAAATCTTAACTGGAATAGATAAAAGCTGAATGAGGATTTCTAAAACTGAATTTTGGTAACCAGCACTTCTTCCTTTGCTTCATGTGAGGGTCATTTTTGTTTACTAGTCATGCATGTATTTATAATGTTTTATTTCTAGTCAAACATGTACAATGTTTTATCTTGATGTTTATTTTCAGATGGGTTTTAAGTAGACCTCTCATGGATGAGATTAGAGAAACAAGGTATGAATGTTGTCAACAGCCAACCTGGAGGGGATGGTTTCAAGGTAATGTATTTAGTGATTTGAAATGATTCTACATCTCCTCCTTCCTCTCAAGAATTGATAAATTATTTCTTTCTTTTGATAGAAGTTTTGCTCTCCTACAAAGATGAGCTGGAAATCTCTGATCTTTACTGTCTTAATTCATAGACAAATTTTAATTCATTTGTTCTGCATTAGTCAGATAGCTAAGTAGCTATGGTAGCTGAGTAGCAACATTCGACTGGATTAGTTACTATTGCTGAAAGTTGGTAGAAAGGGTTAGTAGGGTCAAAGGGGGGGGGGGGAGGGGACAAGGGAGACTTTGTTTAGATGGTAGAAATCAGGACAAATTTTGAAGGAAGCTAAAGCAAGAAGATTGTAATATATGAATAGTTATGCAGATCTTACATTTTCCACAGACTCTGTAGTGTGACATACAGTGTGATATTTGCAAAGTATCGTCTTATGTTTTCAAACACTGATTTAAGACAATTCTATCATCCTTGTGGGAGATATTATTAACACATTATAGTGTAAAGATAGACTGGGGGGGGTCTTTGATCTCATATGTTAAGGTTATGTCACTTAGTCTGTTATCTGCCTGGCAGCAGTCATAGAATTTTATTTCAATTTGCAATAAGAAACTGATAAAACATTTTAATCATGATGAATAATTGCATCATGCATCAGAAAAATTCGATTTTTTTTATTGTTAATATTAATGTATGCACAATTGTTGCTGTATAATTGTCAAACTATGCAATCTCTGTCAGCTAGTGCCATTCTCATAATTTCATCGATTCTCTAAATTGTATTATTTATAAAAAAAATTGTGCTATATTTGTATTAAAAACAGGTGAATTCTTGAAAGGAAGGGAGATAATAGTACCAGATCTTTCACGTGTAAGGCGTTCCTTGCCGACTGGTTTTACGATGGAGACACCGTTTCTACGCAGATACTTAAAAGATAGGATATCATCGACGTAAGTCTATCTTGCTGTGCATTCCAAAATGTAACCTCTTCTCCCAGTCTAGCCTTCAGTTAGGTTGCTAGATTTTCATCAATGCGATACTCTACTTTTATCGATATGTTTCATTACCACTTTAAGGGTGACTTTGGTCAATTTTTCAGTCTTTTAATATATCATAGTCCAAGAAAAGATGGAAACTCAGATTGCTTGTAATGTTACTTTACTTATTCCAGTTTTCAATGTATTTAACTGTCTGGACTGCTCCTTTAAGGCTAAACTGATCATGCTGTTGGTTTCTCACTGTAGGTCTAAAAGTTAATGTACATGCATTGTTCTATTCAATTCTAAATTAAATTAAACTCAACTTGCACATCTTCTTTTAACTTCAAATTAACAACAGAAATTTCTTGGACGACATTCAACGTTTATTTCATCCTCTGCATATTTTGAAATGCACCGTGAAAATGTTAACTGAGGCCATCAAAAATGTTGCTTTTTGAGTTTGTGTAGCATATGAAGAACTTGTCAGTATGTTGGTCAGTGTGTTAGACTAAAGCATGCAAGTACTTTAATTGATGGTTCTCAGATGATTAAAAGGTCATTCTTAAAGACTTAAATTTGTTTACTGAATACATTCTTGCCTGATAGCAGTATTTTTTGACAGCCTAAAATCTATCAAAATTATTATTAATTATTTTGGCCTGCAGTCACCCAATTAATGGCATATTGTTCTTTTTACACATCTCTCTCCCTGAAAATATTCCTGTCTTAGAGCTGTAGTCATTACATTTTTATTTTTGTCAGTTGGTTAAATAATATCAATAAATAAACATCATTCTTGTCATTTTTCTTTGTATCTTGCAAATCCCTCATCTTTGATATTATATTTTTGTTTATTATATTACTTTCCTAGCAACTCCAATTTAGAGCCCACAGAGACATACAAATTAACATATCATGAATATGAAACAGAGATTAAGTCTTTGATTGCCAGCAGTAGATTACTGAACACTACAGTATTACACCAGTGCTTACAAGATGGTACTCGACTTTCTACAAGTCTTTCTTTGGGCTCAAGGTAAGAATTAGACTCATTATGTCAAACTTGTTGATGGCAGGGGGGGAATCACTTGTACCAAGAGTTGTCAAGGTTCTGCTATCCATCTCACTGTTATCCATAACAAACTTGGTACATATTAAAGCAAACAATACATGTACTGAATCAAGAACTCGATATGAATGGTGGTTCCAAATTGTAACTTTCTATCCCCCTCCCCCCTCCCTCCCTCCTCTCATATATCTGTCCCTCACCTAATACAGACACACAGACACTTGTATGCACAAACATACAGAAATATGCTCACATTGCCATTGCTTGGATTTCTGTTACAATACTAAGCAACCATCCCTGAAACCCTCAGCTTGCTGGTTGCATCGCATTACATTTAGTTTGGCGGTCACTGAGAATTGTTTACTTTAATCTCAGTTTTAATATGGATTCACTTTGGGAAAGTCATACTTTTGTGTGGGACACACATTTTGGTTTCTTTTAAGGTGAAAACCTTCCTAAGATTTAATGAAGTGATTTCACTAAGTTTTAAAACCTACTTAACATTTATTGCTATGAGTTATACACAACTTGTCCTGATACGATTAAGCCTTATCACTCTGATATCTCTGTGGTCATCCGCAACAGGACAGACAGTCACTGAAATCTGCCAAGAAGAAGAAGAAAGAGAAAGAAAATTGATTATTTTCCATATCAACTCCATTTCAACATTGCTAAGCATTTGTTTTCATATCTCAGTTTGCCGTTGTTGTCTTGGTATGATACATTTGTTGTGTATTATGATCATAAATCAGATTCTCAACCTGAAACAGAGGGTAAAGGGGGTGATAAGTGGGGACTTCATAGTCATACCCATTTCTTCAAATTAAATGAGCTTAAAATTATCAAACTTCTTAAGGAGAAGGAAATATAACCATGATTTGTTGAGGATATAATATTCGGCCAATGAGGAAAACTCATTTTACTCTTTCCTCCATCTTGTTACAGTGCAATCTATTCGGTGTATTTTCATCAGAGTTCGGCCAAAGACGATTCTGTCGTCAGGAAACTAGCCTCTTGTTTTGGTCTTTCTAACGAGGAGGAAGTACCATTTAGAAACTGGCATGAGTCTGTCGTCAGGTGAGTTTCTAGCTGACATACTGCGTCTATAGATGTGTGAATGACTCAATGCTGCAACGTACCCCTTCGGTACCTACGATATGTGATATGGATGATGCCGGTTTAAGAGATTCTCAAATGTGGTAACTCTCGGATGCTATTTGATGTTCTCTGCACATTTTCCTGTCTGTATTCTGTGTGTGTTTTTGTCCCCTCTGTTACTGTTACTTGTCATTTAGCCTCTGAAGAAGATCCTGCTAGGATCGAAACGTCAGGCCAACTTACTTTTAC
>JAAAKB020126528.1:0-12695 GCA_010014835.2 Apostichopus leukothele | reverse complement strand
TGATACTTCCGCCCCACCATATTTTTCACTGGGGGGGCTGGCGCCCCCCCAGCCCCACCGGTTCCTACGCCCTTGGCGACAACCGTATATAGGTCTCAATATTAGGCACTCTTTGTCTATCTCTCTGGTATCAGGGGCCTTATATTCTCGTTGGGACTAATCTTTGATACACTGTTTAATTGGCAAAATAATTTGGTGCAAATTAATCCAGGTACATTTTGAAAAAAAAAATCAGAAAATAACTGCTATCTACCAACTCCTTGTACCAATTATTTTTTTTTTTTTTTTTTAATGAAGGTTGTCTTTTTTACTGCCCAAAAATATAATAATTTCAGGTATTTCTAAGATTCTCATGGGATGGTTAGCTGAGAAAGGTTTGGCATGGACTTCATCCTGTGTATACAAACAACAAAATTTGGGAGTAGAAATTATATCTTGCCCTTGTGTAATAAGTTTTGAAAGTTGAGAGATCAAACCCTTCCTCATCCCATATATGTTGATTTGCTAGTTAGTTTTACACACAATGATTGTATTGAAATTATAAACAGTGATTTATGCAAATTACAATAAAATAAAATATTACAAATTTAAAGAAATTGGTTTATACTTTATTTTGTCATACACAAATGTCATTTTATGCCTAATTGTTTTTTTAACACCGCTGAAGAGATGGGATAGGTGAAGTGGTAAGTGAAAGGTTGGGGTGAGGAACTGGGGTGTGGGAGAGGCAAAACTTCTTTGGTTCAATTTTTATCTGAAGTTTTTCCCTTGCATCCCCTTTTATTATTAAAGGGATGCGTGGAAAGGGGAATGTTTTAGCCTCCGTAGATCAAAAACAAAGGACAGCCTGTCACTCACTTTTTGGATGGAGGGGTGGTGGGGTGACCTGGAAGGCTTACCTTATACTTGTTTCTTCATAATTCCTTGATAAATCCACACACCCCTACTGGTACAATGTCTAACCCCACCCCACCCCCGCCTGCTCTTACATTGTATGGGCACTTTACATTGTGAAGCTAATTGTACAATGTCTATGAAATAGCCCAACTGTTACCAACAGAACTCCCTTTTGATTTTATAAATCAAGTGATTCTTTATATAGCAGTACACAGATCGAATACCTGATGTTGACTTACAACATATGCAGCCACCGAGAGTAGACTTTGATGAAAAATAAATAGCGCCATCTATTATATTCGAAAACTTCCGACGCCATAGTTACTAATAAGATATTGCGATCATACAAGTTTGCGATGTCATTAAATGTTTGAAGGTGGCTAGCTTTAGATATTAGGGAAATATCTGAACTTTCATCTATTTCCCTAATATCTAAAGCTTTATTTTATGATATGAAAGTTCACAGTTTCCCAAAATCCACATAACATTATTATGACATTATGCGTATGTACTCTGGTCATCGATCGTCTTTCATAGAGAAAGATCACCCTGTCTGAAATCACAAACGAGACCGTGGTTGTTATTACAAATAAGATTTCTAGTTGTGTTATGTTCTTGCTACTTGGCATATATTTACAATTTTTACTTTTTATGAAGTATAAAGGCACGGTACGTTCTGATTACCATAACTGGGTTCCACGCCTAACCAAGTCAATGTTGCCAGGCACACATATTAGACTATCGCATGTAATACACAATCACAACAGATACGGAGTTGCTATGAAACTTGCCTGCTTGGCCCTGTTCTTTACAAACTGTTTGTGCGTTATTACTACGGGCCGACTGAAGGAAAACAGAACCCGCTACGCAGGCTAGGTGATAGCGTGGACGATGTTGCCATTGGACGCGTGAGAGGATGACTCTTATGACGTCATTCTTGGAATGCAGTTACCGTGCGAACATTGCTACAAACTTGCTTTATGCGACTACTACACTAACGTAGTAGCATGTGAGTAGTAGCCAGTTGAAGGGTTGAATTTGAAGATCTATAGTAGGCCATTAAAAGCCAGTATTGTCATTTCACCTCACATCAAAAAAAGAACACCAATATTTGAGTTGCAGAAGAATTGAAGATCGCCCTAGCCATGGCAGGAGCATCTTTGAATGTGACGGAGTCGAAAGACAAGAAATCAAGTTATTTTTCGTTCGGCGATGACGAGGCTCCCGTGACGCTACCGTACATTCCGTCATGGTTAAAACAAACCCAAGTTATGTACAGCAAACTGCCTATGCTGTATGCACCAACTGGCACAATAACGTTATTTACTACGGGCTTGTGTGAAAAGGTAGCTTTATCAAGTTTATGTCACGACTGCTGTCGTTCATTAACAGTTTTGCTATGTGTGTAAGACTGCAGCGATGTAGAAATGTAGTACCAGGAGTGAGGCCTAACTAGGATAGGCCGACGTGTTACTTTTAGTGTTACTTTTAGTGTGGCCTTGGCCCCCTAGGCTAGGCATAAGTCCTAACTGAGAAAGGCCTATCCTAGCCCATGAAGGCATGAATCACAAACAAGCCCATTCTAACTAAGGATATTTAACAAAATTTTCCAGTGGGTGAAAGTTTTGTCACTAAGAAATTCAGGAGGCATAGCTAGATAGGTAATGTAGGTGCTATTATATTATGCTTGCAAGTAAATATTGCAGGTATTGAAATGAAACTTAGGCCTAGGCTATGCACTTTAAATATTTCGCATGGTCCTATATTTCCTGTACTGTGTCATACACTGTAGCTGCACCGATAGACTAGTTGCTGTAACCACTTGTTCAATCGCAATTTTAATCTACAAAGCCTTATGAAAACGTCCAAAATGCCCACAGTTAAATCCACTTTGTAGTTTAAGACACTGTTGTGGATTATATCACCCATTTTGCAGAACTATACAATAAACTTCTGCTCATACATAGAGTTAAGAAATGTTTAACCTGTCTTCGAGCAGTTCAACTTCTGACCTTTGCAAGTATTCTTCTTTCTATTTTGGTTGGAATCTGGTCAAATCATTAATGAAATAACATTGCCAAAGGAAAGAACTAAACTGCTGAGCGAAATCAGCGAGTTTATCATCACCACTGTCCATTAAAAGAACAATTAGCACCCTTACTATCATGAATTGACTGTATACCATCATAACAGTAGTAGGCCTAAGCCTAATAAGGTATGCTACATTATACATACTAGGGCACAGCCTAATTCAATACAAATTATTTAAAGACTATTTTTATCTAAGAATTTTATTTAATCTGTTGTTTTTTCTCTGTAGCTTCATTTCACTCCAAGTGACCTAGAATTTGACTCAAGTGCCAACGAGTTTTTTTTGGAGTACAAAAGCCTCCATGACCCTCATCTCAAGAATCTATACACCCACGCAAGGACTGTGAGAAGATTGATCAAGCAAGGCTTCATTACTCCAGAGCTGAAGGTCAGTCAGAAAATAGTTGCCACGGTGATGAATGTGTATGGACCAGTTGCGAAGCCACTAATTGATGTCAATTTGTAAATATTTCCCAATTAATGAAGTCAAGTGTATTTATGACGTGATCAATGCTAGGAGGATAAAAGTCTTCCTAAAAATGAAAATATGTACATATAGGCTAGGATATCAGTCTAGTGTTTTCTTAAAACAAGATTAGGCCCATTGTTCATGAGGTAAGTTGTTTATGGTTTAGCCTACGTCACAAAGGGGACGTCCTGTCATTGTTGTTACGTTGTAAACATTTTTAATGAGCAATGGTTTTTTCTTTTTTAACATGATTCAACATTAGCGTATACTAATACTATACTTTCTATGAAGGGGTAGTACTGGGTATCAATTCCTCCTGCAGTAAAAAAAATATTTTAAAGTTATAAATAATAAATAAAATGATACGTGCTAAGCGACAGGCACAAAATGTAAATGGAGATAAGAAACTTTGTGTTGCTTTAAAGTCAGATTATATGGTAAAGCTCTGCCTCTTGATATGAATATTCAAACTTGTGATAATCTGTTGATCATTCAAATTGCCAGCTCTATGTATGATTTTAATTAATATGACTAACTGTTTTTGTTTTTACTCTTTACAATTTTTCCCATTCCTATATTTATGAATTAATATCTTCATGTTATTATAAAAGTATTGTATTGTATTTTATTTTATTAATTACGATTTTTTATTCATTTATTTTATTTATTTGTTTTAATTAAATCATTTCCTTTCCTTTTTATGAATAAATCCCTTTATTTTATTATAATGATCCCCTCCCACCTCCATATATATATTCACTATCACTCAACATGGTACACATAAAAAATTATGCATTGCAAAAACAAAAATTGTATGGTCTGTTACATTCAAGTATCTGCAGTTGATATCAGTTGATGTAAGTAGACAGCAAAATAAACCATTTGCGATACGCAGCTAATTAGAAATATTCTACGTAAACAAGTTTGGACAACATGAAATTATTTTGGGGGGCTGCTTTCGCTTAAAATAATTTAAACTTTCAAAGCTTAAAGCAAATTTAAATTTATAAACTGTACAAGTGCAATTAACAGTAATCCACTATTTTCTAAAATGTATTATGTCAGCATTATTTAATTATGTGGAAATTTGTAAAAGACATATTTTACATATTACCCTTGATCAGACTTATCATGCTCATCCATAGCTGAAGTGTAACTTGGATATTTAACAGCACTATTCCCACAAACCTGTATTTCCTATTGCTAGCTATTTAAACCATGCCAGAGAGTAAAAAATGCACTTAAAATACCATTTTGGAGATCCTGTCTATTTAGAGCATGTCCTATTTATCAACTTGGATTTATACCATTTGTCCTGCTAATTTTAAGCCTTAATTTCTACAAAGAAAGAAAGAAACAACAGTCTTGTTTCTCTTGCAGGTGAAATGTTCGCTGGAGGAATTTAACATCTATCATCAATATCTGAAGAAGATGAGGCTTAATCGACAGACCCAGAAACACAAGCGACAGGTAAGGAGAAAATTTGTCAGATTTATCTGGGAATGTCTAAAATTCAGTGTTTTGACTGAATTGACATTAATTCTGATGTTTTTATCAGCTCTTATTTACTTGGAAGCTTGTACAATGCTCTGAGCAGATTTAGCTCAGAATTCTTTTGAGCAATAGAAAACGAGAAACATTTTTCTTTTTTCTCCTTGCCCTCTCCCCCACCAAAACATAGGTTTCCTGTCATGTCTTATTTAAATATAATGGAATCCTGCAGCAATAATTTGCTATCAAAAGTCTCGTTCATGTTTATAAATATTCACCTATTTGTAGCTTATCAAACAGCAAAATGCAAAGGAGTCCTAAAACGTCTTGTTCTCTAGAAAAAAGACTTAGAACTCACTTTTATAACTGATTACTGAGGTCATACTTCAATTATCACTTCCCTTTATTGAGAAGCTTATATATAAACCTAGATCAAAACTATTGAGTAAACTTTAGAAGCACATTTTATTGATACAAATTTTTTTTGTATGGATGGACAAGCCCACCTACACTCTATCTATATGAAAGAAATTTGTATCAGAATAAATTGTGCCTCTAAAGTTTACTTTAATACTTTTGATTTATTACCTGCTCCCTTTGGTTGGAGCACTATATCTCCAGTGATGGTTTTACCTTACTTATTTTGGATTCAAAGTTTGTATATATGTATATTACACTTCCCCCCCCCCTATTATATTTACTAACCATAATTTTACCAAATTTGATGGCCACTGTCTGTACTGTACGTAGATGGACCATGACAAAGCCAAGAAGCTGACAACGGAGAGAAAGATGAAGGAGAGACGGTCGTTGTCTGAGAGAGATAAACGAGGGAAAGAGGCGAGGGAAAGGAAAAAGACCAAAGCCAAAGAAGATCACGAGAGGTAAGATTATCTTCCTTTTGTGCTATTTTGTGCTATTTTATACTATTACAAGATTGCATCTGATGTTTGACATACCCTACTGCTGTGTGGTAAAGTTGTCTATAAGTTCAAATTACTTCACAGTGATGCCTGTATATATGTGGTCGTTTAAGGGACTATCTTTTCAAAGTAATAAGATTCGGGCCAACGCCGATTCTGAGCAACGTGGAATCGTAAGAATTTCATCCTGATATTTCGTTGCCGTTACTGTATTCAAATGTTCCAAGGATAATGGATATTAAACAATACCAAATGATGAGGCCCTGCTAACCCATTGTGCTTTGCATGCGTGGGTTGGAATCCCATCCTCGTCACCAGTATAATGTACCAAGAATAATGGAAATAAGAAGCAAAATGGTAATGCTCTCTGAGCTATTCATCATGGTCACCTATTACCAGAATATAAGTGACCACAGAAAATAAGATATTACTGTCCAAGGAGAGATATCATCTGACCCCTTATGATATTTATATGACTAATAGTAGCTATATGGAGCTAATGCTATACTCCAGTGAGGAAGGCTGAGAGATTGGACTGGTTGATTGTGTTACTAGGGGTTTTTAAATACATGATACAAGAAGGTATAGAAGATACCATTGTTTGAATACTACAAGTATAAAGGAGGTCAGGATTTAAAAATACCAAGCATTTTAAAATGAGCTTGAGGTGTTTGTAAATATTTTAACTGTTTACTTAGATGAATGTTGACTTAGTTAAGCCAGTGAATTGGAATGATAGAAAATATTATATGTTTATTTATACATATGTTTATGTTTCTTCACATTTATGTTTATTTATATAAATATGCAGTCTTCTCAGATACCTGAAGAAAGACGAGTTGAAAAGGGTTAAACTGCTGAACGAGAGGAGAGTAAAGCGAGGAATCGAAGAAGCCCAAAAATCAAGAAGGTTGGAGCAGAGAAAACTAGCAAACGTTGCCTCCGATTTCGAGGTAAATATGTCATATCATGGGTAATACCTTGGGAAGTTAGTATAACCCATTTTGTAATCTTTCATAACTTTTTTTTCAATAATCATGAGCATAACTATATTTAAAAGAAGAAATAATTGGATGTGTTAGAAAGAATGCACGAAGACAGCTTGAAAAGTAATGATGACAAACAGCAATGTGAAACGTTCATTCTTTGACTGTGAGTTCAGGCAGAGTAAACCGACGTGTGTGCAAATGTCTCTCTGATTCATTTCCCAGGAGAGAAGACGAAAAGCAACCATCCTGCAAAAACGTTCAGAGAAGGAGAAGAGTTGCACGGGGAGACTAGCCGAGCAGAGAGAGATGAAGAAGAGGGAGAGAGAGAAGAAGGTAAAGAGATCAAATGGGAATGACTTTAATACTCTTAGCATATCCACTGGCCTTCCCATCCTCCTGTCCATCCTCTTCTCCATCCTCTTGTCCATACTCTTCTCCATCCTATTGTCATTCCTTTTGTCCATCTTCTTGTCCATCCTATTGTCCATCCTCTTGTATGTCCTCTTCTCCATCCTATTGTCCATCCTCTTCTCCATCCTATTGTCCATCCTCTTCTTCATCCTATTGTCCATGCTCTTGTCCATCCTCTTGTACTCCATGCTCTTCTTCATCCTATTGTCCATCCTCTTCTCCATCCTCTTCTCCATCCTATTGTCCATCCTCTTCTCCATGCATCCTATTGTCCATCCTCTTGTCCATTCTCTTCTCCATCCTCTTGTCCATCCTCTGGTCAATCCTCCTGCATTTTGTCCCCCTTTCCCTGTAAAGACACTCAGGAGAAAGACAATTACATGTGCATGGTTACTGAGATGATGCCAAATGATTATAAAGAAGAGAATGGAAAGGGATAGAGATCTCATTACATAATAACTTGCCTGTCCTTTCCTCCACCTCTATGCCAAGACTTCACTTCCAAACATGGTTAACAGTTTCTTTTTCATTTTTCTTGTTATGTTGTTTTTCAAAGTTATGAAAGGATATAGAGCAAGGCAGATGTTGGAATGTACATGAAGAAAATACACGCCCCAGCCAGCCCACCAACCGTATGCACTACTTCCACCCCTCTCCCCCCCCCCTTCCTCACTGACAGAAGTTGTGAAATGTCTCTGTTTTTTTTAGACAAAACTGATGCAGAAGAGAGAGCCAGAATGAGAGAAAGGTTGTCTAGGTGTTGTAATGCAAATAAAGACAACCATTCCCCCGCCAGCCCCACCACCAACACACACATACACCATAACCCTCCCTTGCATTTGAAAACCACCAAAAGTCCCTATTGCTGCAAAACTGATAAATTAAGAGCATAAAGAGAGCTCTGAAGAAGGTTGGCGTTCGAATTGGAAATAATCTTTTGGGATAACTCAATCAGCAATAATGCCTCCCCCCATCCAACACCATCCCTTTGGCTCTTTGGGAATAAAGAAATTAGAAAATTAACTAATTGTATAAATGTGAAACAGCATAAGGATAACTACTCATACATATTCATTGTATATATTAAGTAATTATCAAACTTGTCATTTTCCAGCTTGCAGCCCACTGGAGTAAGCACGAGAGGTTGCGAAGACAGCAGATGAAGGCGCAAGCAAAGAAAGATGAAAAGACCAAGAAGGAGAAACAGCTTCAGATTATTAAAAGGAAGGAGATCGCCAACAAGACACTCCTCAGACACCAAGGTAGGTCTTCCTTCTCCGTTGAACACTTTTAGGTGAAAGACTTACAAATATCATGATTGATGGCCCTTAAGTATGGTAGTTTTGTGAGCAGCCAGTTGTAACCTACAGTCATTTAATGTATGTTCACTTATCACACTTACAGCTGTCTTTCTGAAGATATGTAACGAACGAGCCAATCACAGGCAGGAGAAAGAATCCCAAATAGACAGAGCCCTCTCGGCCAAACTCAGAAGAGTGTCCGACAAATTTGAACGGAGGAAAAACCTATCCAGTAAATCAGGTGTGGTGAAGTATTGGTTGAGCAGATGTCTGAGGCCACCTTTATACAAAGAAGAAATTATAGAACATATATGTTTCATTTATATCTAATGTTTTTAATTTCATTTCTAGCTGCCCCATTGCAGCACAATGAACATGTATTGGGAATAACAGCAAAGTGGCAAAAATATGGAATTGTATGCTCTTATATTGCACTTTGAAGACAAATACCTAGACTAACCCCCCCCCTCAAGAAAATCTCTTTTAAGATAAGCCAAGTGCATTTCAAAACTTACATTACATATTTATCATTTCCCTGATAATTTTGCAATGTACAGTATATCTTGCGTTTTACTAACAGCTTTCTTTCTTTGAACTGTTAGTGTGGTCATGGGGACTTCCGTTAATGAACATTGCAGGTTTTTCATTGCCTTTTTGTTGCATATGGCAAGCCAACTGAGCAGTAAAAGTAATTAACAGGTTAATATCGGGTGACTCGGGTCCTTATTGTGTAATTTATTTCATCTCCCATGTGATATCAAGTAATTATGCTAAAGCTCCTCTTTATAAAGGACTCCTTGACTCCCACAAGCTTTAATGTATGAAACACTTGACTTTATAATTTCAGCTGGAGAGAGGCAAGGAATGTTCCCACCCATCAAGAACAAAGGGATCAAGACCGCTGGGTTTAGGGACACCATGTGGGGGATCGAGTCTGTACTGCAAGACTCGTCGCTATCGGACGATCTCTGCAATTATGCACAAGCCAAAAGGACAGAAAAAGTAAGCACGGAGCTGACTTCTGTTTTTGATTTTTTTTTTCTGTCAATTTGTTTGAGTATCGAACTAGAGCAGGGGTGAGTGGAGTGCGGGGGGGGGGGATGCTTCAGAGAGATGGATGGTCATTATATATCAGATGGTAGTAATGGAATTCAATAACAAAATTAGAGAACTCTACACTGGCACACAAGTCCAAACGAAACTAAGACAATCTTTCCAATTTGTAAAAAATTATTTTATATCACATTAGAAGCTGCAAGCATTTATCAAGTAACCTGCCATTAACGTTTCATCATTGTCCTGAATTTTCTATCAACTTAAAAGGTCCCATGTTTGGTACGTTTTACACTGATTATCTTATAAAAACAGGTTTTTATGTCAATTATACAAATTTCATTGAAACCTGCCGCCAGCAATGATAGAGTTGCACAATTCTGTTGATCCTAGAGGCTTGCATTGTAACAGTGACAGCATTAAAAGCTTGATTTGAACAGATTAAATTATAATGCTTCAGAGGCCAATGGTTGGCTAAACAGTCTAGCTCAAAACTTGCTGGACATTTCTCAATTTGTTTGGAGATGATAGTGGAGAGAGGGAATGTATGTCAAAAACATTTCTCCAGGGGAGGAGGAGTAATTAATGTTTGAGTGAAGTGGACAGTTATATTAATAAATATGGCAGGGACAGTACCTGCAAGCTTTTCCAAACATTACCTGTGTCCATACTATGTGAAACTATCTACATTGCATGTTTAAACTGGATAGCCCTTAATTTAATTATAATTGATTTTTCGAGCATCGTGTGATGGACGAAGTAACCAAAGCTGACTTCTTTATCTGTCTCCAGCGGAAGCCACACTTACCGTAGTGAGTTTATTGAACTTGTAATGTTAAGGTGTTTGCAACATTCGGATAGTGCCGTGTTTCACTTCTAGTAAATTCTATAAATAGAAATGTTGATATTATCATGAATATTACTTGTTTCATTCTTCCAGACTAAGAGCCAGTCATCTGTTACCAGTAGCTCCGCCATGACAAGTTCCACTTTCCTGCCTCCAATTTCTATGACATCAGATACTTCAGAGCCACAAGGTATTGCCCTCCTAATTCCCCCTCACTCCTCACCCCATTAAGAACCTATTTTGTCATGTCTTGTAGCTGTATGCAAACTCAAATAGATTTTCTGGTAGCAGAGAATATAACACCTAATATCCTAAGAGAGAAATGTATTCCACACTTTTAGTAGTCTTGGCCAATTCGTTTGTAATACTCTTTTTCTCACGTGCATACAAGCCTCAGAGTGCGTTTATGCCTATCACGAAGTACATATGTATTTGAATGTATGCAGAATAAAAGAATGAATGAATGGACGAACGAACGAATGAATGAATGAATGGAGGAATGAGTCAGTCAGTCAGTGAATTATCGAGCGAATGAATAAGTCAATGAATAAGTGAATGGATGGAGGAGTATGGCTGCCCTATAGACAATTTCAAGTAACTACATTGAAATTTCTAGATTCTATTGAAAGACATCGGATGATATCAGCAACCTGTTTTCTGTGCTTTGTATACTTCAGATTGTTCAGTTGAGAGTGGTGTTACAAAATTAGACATAGCAACAGAGGATATTAGCTGTCTGTTGGACTATCCCATCGATGACAGCATTGTGGCGGCTGAAGTGCCACTAGAGGGCAGTATAATAGAGTCCAGTGGTCCTATAGATGGCAGCCTGTACATTGCCAGTCTTTGCATGAGTACTGTAGATGAAGAATCTCTGATTGACCCATGTGAGACTGTTGCCAAGGGCCTTGTTGCAGGGGTCTTTGAAGAGATTGCAGAAGAAAACCCAGAGATGGTTGATGACAACAATGAGGGAGACGTGTTTGCACCAGATGAGCTCTACCTTGATCTGATTGCCTCATACAATGGAATGAATATTCATGAGGACAGGCTGCTCAGTAACAACGGATTGACTATTAATCCAAGTAGATGCAACGAGGTCGATGTCCTGTTTCTCCAGCAAGAAGAGACTGATACGACTGAAGCTTCAGGAGACCTGGTAGGAATCTTCTAAGTTATTCATGAACATTGACTCTGTTCTGATGTTAGAGTCATTTCAGATTCTTTCTGTCTGTCAGGAAGTATTCAGTTTTAATTATCACCTCTGCCTTCATCTTCTCGTCCATGGTACAGAAGTTTAAAAGCTTTCAAGTTCTCAAAATGCCATTATCAACTGTGTTCTGCAAACGTTGCAACTATTCACTTGTAATTTGGATGTTGGGCTGTAACTTGAAATAACCAGTGTTGTTTGGTGTTATAACTTGAATGTCAGATCATAATTTAGTTAGACGACGAATATCCTACATGAATGACTGAAGGCATTCCCACTTTGAGGTACTTCTTGGGATTACATTATCAATCAATCAGTCAGTATACATTGAAGTCATCTCTGTCGCAAATCCACCAATTAGAGCTGTTTCACATTCCAGTAACTTAGGTCATCATTATCTTATGAATACTCATAAATTCATTTCTAATATTAAAACGAAGGAAACAATGCTCAAATATCAAGGATGGGATACCTAATAAAAGGGACAAAACAGTGTGAGTCTTAAACAGATATATATTTAAAATAGCTTGTATAATGAAGCACTTTATTCAAGCTATCTCCTTGTTGAGATATACAATTTTCATATTTGTTATTTAATGGATGAGTTCATTTAATGGCAGTTATTTGTGATGTTATACATCGACTACATCAAACACTTTCTTTGAACAATAAAACTGAAGTTGATGACTTGATCAAATAATTCAGCTGTGTATATAAAATGCTAATTTATTTTGGTTGATGCTAAGGTTGTTTGGCCGTCGTCAAACATTTAATTGAAATGTGGAGGGTCCGAATCACATCAGTAGAAAAAAAAAATTAAAAAGAAAAAATGTAGATTGTTGATGTGTTGAATGATATCACAAATGATTGCACAAAGAAATATCCAAAATGGCATGACTTAATTTATTAAAAAAAAGGACAACTCATCAATGGACGAAGATATCAAGCTAGATAGAAATTGGACCGTGCAGTGTATTTCTTTGTAATTGTTCTGTATTCAATCTGGTTAGACA
>JAAAKB020126417.1:0-12697 GCA_010014835.2 Apostichopus leukothele | reverse complement strand
CACGTTTCATTACTGTCTGCATTTTGTAGCGACAAGAAGAAAACGTCATTTGCAAGCAACGGAAAGTTAACTTTTTCTGAGCGCGGCACGAGTTTGGGGCGAGTCTTCCGCAATGCCTTTAAGGACGACAACCTTTACAGGAAAATTGAGCTAGACCAGACTAACAGGCAAAGTTTGTTCTACTATTAAGATAGTTTAGAATAAGAGTGCATGATAACATGTTGACATTTTGAATTGTTGCTTTGAAGGTAATTTTGCTGAGATGATACTGATATTGACCTCCTATATATGCTGCAAAGATATTTAACGATGAAAACCTGTTAACAATTTCCAAACGTTATTTGTCAATATTTGTCCTCCTCATATGGCTGTGATGACATTGACAGAGTTGGAAACGGACCAGCTGAAGCTAACATGGAAGACACTTTCGTAACTGCAGACTACCAAGGCAACTTGGTCTATTACAATCTCGTGTTCCTTTCGGTGTTTTGCAAGATGGACGTCCGTCTCTTCCCGTACGATACTCACTCATGCCTGGCTCGATTTTTGTCTTTCGCCTACGAAGGGGACGCCGTAAGTAATGTTACATGCTTCAACTTTAGTTACTTCAATGAGAAAAAACACCCGAAGGTATATCGAAACGGATTTTTAACGCAGTTTTCTGAGTTGACTTGGATATCATTTTTTTTTTGTTCTCGACGACACTTTTCTATACTAAAACCATATATAATAATATAGTTTATTATCTTGAGCAATAAATTTTCATATCTGATAATGATATAGAGGTCAATATTTTCAATTTCCTCTTCGAAGGGCTTGTACCTTTCTATCCTATAGCGCCGGATCGAAGTCCCCTTCTGATAATGTATGTATGTATTGTAGATCCTCCTGCTAGCAGGAACTCGCGAAGAAGCCTCATTGGCTTATCAAAGCCGCAAGCTGACCGAAGTCAGTCTCTTAGATTTATATTTAACGTTCATGATTACGAATTGTCAATTGTCAACAACTCTGTAACTGGACGACATACACTAATCTTGAAGTGACTCAAACCGGGCCTTATTGTCAAGACAAGCAACAAGACAAGCAACATATTTACAGATTACACAGCTAATATCACAAGTTTTTCTTATGTTTAATGGCAAGTGTTACACATGGTCAAGATGGGGGAGTCAGAGAGGGCGCTCTTCCAGTACTCCAATAACAAACGATAAAATGCTGAGATACTTACATGAGATGAGGAAAGAGGAATCTTCGTTACCGCGGGTGATCCGGTAGGTGAGGGCGGTATTCTCATCTGGATCCGTTGCGGACAACGTAATCACAGGATTCTTCGTGTCAAAGTCCTCACTTACGCTGACGTTGTAATAACCTTGACCGAAAGATGGTGGAGTGTCGTTTAAATCCAATATGGTGATCACCGATACGACGGTGGTCGTCCTCTCTGGATTACCACCGTCAGAAATCTGAAGGGAAATTTAAAAATAAAACAACTAAATTAAAACAAGTAATTAAACTAGCAGATTTATAAGTTAGCAAACTCTTTCTTTAACTATAAGAAAAAGGTATGAAACCATAAGCTGTTTGATGTGCTGCACTGTGAATAATGACTGCTGATATTGTCAAAATTACACGCTTTACAAACAACTACGGAGGTTAAAGGTCACCACTGATCCGGCGTCAATCTTAAGCTGCGTTTACAAATTTAACACCAAGAGCTGGATCAGATCCTTCCATGATCCTAATCTATGGGAGGTCAAATCTTGGGAGTCCAATCCACGTTTACGTGACAAATTTAACACTTGATTGCTGGGGTTCAACACTGTGCTCTCTATCTAATGCAAATTGGGGCCTAAAGCAATATAAAAAGGGCCTTACAAGGTTACTCTGAGACAAAAAATTTATATTTAGAATAATTGAAATGTAATTGGATGGGTTCAAAAATCTTTGGTGTATATCTGAAACCATCTTGATTTAGAAAATTCAATTATAAATTGAATAATGAAATGATTCATCCTTAGAATTTCTATGAGAAATTTTTTTATGGGTAACGATAGAAACTGTTTCTAATGAGAAAACAAAGAAATCAACTGTGAAACCACTAACGATAATGTTGATTCGGTATTCGTCACTGAAGGAAGCGTTATCAGAGTCGATTTCACCAATCAGAATAATCTCTCCCGTTTCACTGTCGATTGTAAATATACCCTCGGATCCTGTTGAAAATGAATATCAAGAAATCACAATCACACAAAGTGGTTAACATCTAATGTCACAGTATCTTCATGTCAAAGAATACTGGAGTGTTCTATCAAGTTTTACAAAATGTTTACAAATTAATGCTTGAAAAATACTATAAAAGTCGTAATATCACACAGGTGGCTGTCCTGTTTAAGATTGAAATCACAAAGGGAAGATAATTCTCAGCCTTTGCAAAAACCAAATAAGAGGGAAAAAAACAACATTTATTAGACTTCAAGTTTGGTTATTACATAAACATTCATTAGTTTGTCACAAAAACTTGGATATTGCTAACATATTATTAGCTAAGGTTAATGAAAGGTTATTTATGTGATCTTTTTTTCTCCAAAATATTATTCTTGCATATCTACATTCACCCTCCAACTTTAATGGACTGAGCAATCGAACAAACCAAGGGAAAACAATTATACGTTATTTCTTCTTATTGACTTAATCCTGCCCCCCTCTCCAAACCTCCGACCACCTCCACCACATTCCCAAAGCCCTCCAATTCCTAATACTAATGACATTCATCCATGCACACTAAAAGTTTGCAATCAGTCACTGTTTCATGAACACCATTTTCATCAAGACATGTCCACCAATCCAGTGCAGAATCTCGAAGGAGTAGTCCAAACATAGCTAAGGCATCTTCATCTTTACAGCCTGTTAATGCTACAAACTGGGTTAAGCGAGCCAGCCAACGCTTGGCGTTTTGTGTGGACAACCCATGATAAGGGGTGGGTGGTGTAATTGCTGGAACAGTCGCATGTTTTTTACTGAAATCATTCTTTGACTTACCAGGCGGCTGAATATCTGAGATGATATAGATGAGGGGTGTGTCTGGACTATCTGGATCAATGGCTGTGATCTCTCCCACCACCGTACCAGGGGGTTCCCCTTCTGGAAGGTTAAATGGGAACTCAGGGTCTGCAGTCGGAGCAAATTCGTTTGTATCTGTGACATCAACAATCAGCTGGAGAAGGAAGAAGGCAGCCATGATTGGTCAAAAAAGCAATTGAAAAATAAATGACATTACAGCAAAAAAAAATCAAACTGTACTATTTAAATTAACAGTTCATGGAGATTAGGAGACCCAGCATTCCTCGATCGAAACAGGCTGGGGCTATCATCTCTGAAGCAGAACATCGATGCGTTTCAAATGGTTTTCCTTAAATTTTCCAAAAATTTAATCATAATTATTGAATAAGAAGTGTGACATAACTTTATTAGTATCAATTTTAGATATCATATTATATCTTCTGGAACCTTGATCAACTTTTAATTTTTACACTTATACTCTTGGAACCAGTTCATATCTGTGAAATGTAGTTTTAGGAAGTTGAGCTAAGATCAAAAATAACTCTTGAGATGTTTAACAACCTGAACATGTTACAGACTTATCTTAGCATAAAGAACAGGAATGGAAATGTGAAAAAAAAAAAAACGACAAATTTGGAAATCAACAAAAGATGTAATTTTTCACTTTACCGTGGTGGATGTTTCTCTTCTGTTATTGGAAGAGCCTGCGGGATTGTCCTTGGCTGTGATGGTGAGAGTGTACTGATTCACTATTTCCCTGTCCAACCTGCCCAGAAGACATACTTCTCCCTAAATGAAGGATAAAAAGAAAGATAAAAAAACAAGAAAAAGGTCACAATTTAGCTTCGTATTTTTATTGTCAGTATAAATGCTTTGTTACCTACTGGTTACTCATTTTCTAAATCAGTAGTTGTGCGATAGTCTCACAATATCACAGCAGGTATAACCACATTGTTTTTTCATGGCCAGCTGTTTACTATTTTTCGTCAACATTAGAGATTTTAACTCTTTGCAGTATTTTGATTCTTCGCAAAGAGAGAAGGTAACACTTTGGCTAGGCGAGGGTTCAATCGCAGTTGCAACAGCCCTTATACACACGGTGGTCCACGGTGTGCTGCAGCTAGTGCCTAACAGGAATATAGTTCTGAAAGTTATTGAGCATGTGCTAAATATCTTGTGCTTAATCATGAGCTTTATCTTATCTATATGTACTTATATGTGCTTAATCTATATGTGCCTAATCATATCTTGTGCTTAATCATGTACTTTATAGCTTCATATTTAAAAGATGGTGAAAAGTCATTATTTGGGAGCATGGCTCTAGCCGATCAAAATAAGCGATTGTGGCCGCTGGCAATGCCCGACTTTGGTCACACAGATATGAGTTCTTTCTTATCAAACTATGAAACTATTTATATTCATCTTTCGTTTATCTCTTTACCGTTTCAGAGCTAATCTCAAAGAGGCCGTCTCCTCCGGTCAGTGTGTACGTGACGGCACCAAAGTCCCCCGCGTCCGCGTCGCTGGCTACGATGAACGTGAAACACTCGCCGACAGACGAGCTCTCGTTGACCATGGAGACGTACATGGTCTGGTTGAAGCTTGGATTGTTGTCGTTGATATCGGTCACTCTGAGGTTGACGTCGACCGTGCTGGTGAGAGACGGGTCTCCGGCGTCACTCACCACAACCGTGAAGTTAACCCAGGAGATATCCTCTCTGTCTATGACCTCGCTGATGGTAATCACACCTGGGAAAGAAAAAACATTGATTTATGCGCGATCATTGTCTTCTTTATCCATTACCAACCAGTTGTTTCATTTTAAAAAAGTTTTTAAAAGTTTTAAAAAAGTATAATGTCATATAAGAAGGCAGTCATTATGAATCGCTTTATCGGGGCTGGACATCCAACAGATCCAATAGCTATTCCCACTGACAAGAAAATGGGAAAATCTCTCCTTTGTTTTATATTAATTTCTTGGGGGGGCATTAATTTGCAAACAAGCAAAAGAAACAAAATTCCTACTTCTCAAGTGATCGAATTATAGAATGATTAAAGATCCAGTAAACTCACCAGTACTGGGATCGATTGAGACTGGTAGGTCGACTTGGTTCAATATGCTGTAGGTCACCATCCCGCCATCTCCCTGGTCAGGATCATTGGCTACCACCGTGGTGATGATGGTACCCTCCGATGACTGTTCCTGTAACACGGTGACCCTGATTGGTTGAATTGCAGGAGCATTGTCGTTCGTGTCTGTAATGATGATCTGAACCTCAGCTGAAGAAAGAAAAACAATTAAATTTATTTTAAAAAAACTGGGAAAAGATATATATAGATATATTTATAGACTTGTGATTATGATGGTCAAGCCTGCCTATAGATAAATAGTCCTCCTCAGATTCACTCCAGCATTTATAATTTGTTACTTGATAGTATAAACTACCCCCAATACTGCTATTAGGATTCATCATTGAGTGCACCTAATTAATTGACCAGCCACCTGTATGATTGTAAACACAAGTGCTCTGATGGCCAGCACTACTTTCTTATGTGTGAAGACAAGTTTGACTTGACCACTGAGTCAATACACTGTGTTTTAAACACAAAGTGTATTAATAATCATGAATTTGTGCAGAGGAGCATTCAGTATGGCTAGCATTAATACCAACTCGGGTAGATATTCAGTCTCCCATGTTTTTGGCCAAAAACAGGGGACTTGGGTGGTATGTGCTTTAGGCAGGGAAGATCGTAATGATAGGTTGAAAATTTAAAGGCACTTTCTTTTCACATTGGTGAATATTGATGTTTTTCTCTTGCAGTACAGGCTTCTTACATATGAGACTATTTGTTCTATGGTGTTGAATATACATTTGTTGCAGTGTATGCTTACAATGTCAGACATACTCCACTCTCAAAGAGATATTTCAGTAAGAGGGGCAGGCACTCAGTTACCTCCACAGAATACCAATCATAATTCAAGATAAATATCACACAATCCATAGCACACGAACTGTAGCCTACTTTTAGAAAGCTGCATTTACATGGCCAAAAAGTCTCTCTGTAATGGATGGATTGAGAACATTTAAGATATAAAAAACAGTGATATAAAAAACAGTGATCTGAACTTGTTCTGTACAGTTTAGTGTTATACAAAATCAAATCAAAACATGTCTTTGCAAATAGGACAACCAACCAATGTCAAAATCATTTCTAAGAACCTGCAAATCTTAACTGTAAAGTAATATTTCCAACTTTTCTTAAATAATAAAATTACTTAAAACATTAAATTAGATAAAAATATTATGAAATGCTTTCTTACCGTCAGGATTACTGGTTCTCGTCTCCTGATCGATTCCGTTCTCGTCGACGGCCGATATCACCACGTTGATCTCGCTCACCGCTTCGCGATCGATCTGTTCGATCAACGTCAGTTCTCCGGTGACCTCGTCGATGCTGAACCAGCCCGAGGAGTCGATCTCCGAGGTGATGTCTCGGCCGTTCTGATCCAGGATGATGACGGAATCTATCAGATATCTGACCATGGCGTCCAGATCGGGATCGTTCGCTACGAAGACGTTGATCGTACGTCTTACCTCCGATTCAGATACTCTGACCGTGGTCTCGGTCTCTGTGAATGTCGGTGGGCTGTCGTTGATGTCAGAGAGGTCTATGACCACGGTGCCCGTTGTGGTCATTTGGGGCGAGCCTTGGTCCGTCACTGACACGGTCAGGGTGTACGAGGGTGTCTGTTCCCTGTCGAGTACTGCCCTGGGGGCCACCTGTGAAAAGGGGGAAAAAAGGGTTTTATATAAGAATTTTGTAAACTTTAAATTAAATCAGGGATATTTCAAACCATCGAGGTAAAACCAACTTGATTTGTAAGTTTTCAATAGACTTCTTGTACAATTCTTCTTCACATGGTTATTTAATAAGAGAATGAGATGCTGGCAGCGTATTATTCATACAAATTCATCGCTATTTAATTTCTACTCGAAGGCATTAACACGTTGCAATTAAATACACGATATATAACAGATGTTAAATATCTAATAAGCTCGTTGACTCAGAGACCACTTAGTGTGATTTTAATTTTTCCTTTTTTTTACTCACAGAAATCCAGCCAGTCTCCGGGTCAATGATAAATTTATCTTCTGCTCCTGTAATGATGGAGAACCTAACGGCATGTCCATCGCCGTCGGTAGCTGTCAACTGACCGACAAGAGAACCTGCAAGAAACAGGAATTAAACAACGGTTGGAATTATAACTAACAAGGAGAGATATATCCGCTCACGAAATAAAGCAGTTGACATAGATGAAATCATAGAATGAAGGAAACATTGATCAATTTATCATAATGATTTGATACTTGAATAATGTCTACTCCTCGTAAGTGAACCTAATACTATCCCAACTAAGACGGTCCTGACAGTTTAAAAAAAAAGGAGACTGTTTTAGTCTTAGCATTTTAAAACCATTTGAACACCCACTTAATTGTCTCTAGTAACTGTCTCGTCCACAGCGTCATCAACATTAACCTGACAAGTGAGATTAAATTTTGGCAGGCATGACACATTTGGGATATGCCGTATTCCAAGTCTGAACGTTCCTTCCCTACACACAGATTGAAGTATATGGAAGACTTAAAGATATGTATTTTGACAGACTTACAACATTTTAGGTCATAGTAAGTCCATATTACATCCATGAGATGTATTGAGCACGAAATGTACCGTACCTATTGCCAGATGCATAATTTAATTTTCAAGCAAAGTCACATAATCCGTATTAAGCATAGACAGTGTACTTAAGTATCATTAAAGTTAACTGCTACAGTCATTGCAAATGATGATGTAACATGCTTGTGACCCATGCAGAGAGATCTAGTTTGGATTAAAACTAGAAATCGCCACCAGTGACTTGGAATAATCTGCAACCATGACACTTATAACCTGTGCATCCTTTGAGATATTATTTCAAGTAAACCGCTAGATATATATACATATTTACTTATATTAGTTAATGAAAACATCATGGAATTAAGCATGCCATGCACACACAGTAAGACATGACGGCTAGATAGTTTACCTGGAACAGAGCCCTCTGGGATGGTGTAATTATATTCACTCAAGTCCAGTACCGGTTCGTTGTCGTTGGCATCGAGCACAGTAACAACGACTTCTGCTTCTGCGTAACTGCCCTGCGAGTCTGTAGCAATCACAGTAAATGTGTACATTGCTTTGACCTCTCGGTCAAACACTTCTGAGGACCTCAGCTCGCCTTCAGGGGAGATACAAACATTCATATATTTTAGACAGTTAATGAGAGAAGCAATATCAACTTTTTATTACAGAAAGAAAGGATTGTACATTAAAACAAATGAATCGACAAGTAAGAATATGCACGTTAATTTGCAAATACTCGGAATTGAATATTATCGCGCAATGCATTCTTAGAGCAGGGTTTGTGCGTTTCGCAAAATTGATCATATAACGTCTCAAGTGATAGAACTTTACTGAAGCACAAGTCATTCAGTGACTGTTTGGAATATTAATAATTACCTATTGAGTAAAGTCAAATAAACACAATTATATTTAATAAGTTAAATAATAAATGGAATAATACTACTTTTCAATGTCAGCCTAAACATTTGCAGACAAGATGACTTTAGTCACCAAATCGGTGCTGACGAAAAATCTTTTACCTGATAGTGGATCGATCATGAAAGATGCTGAGTCATTCCCTCTAATGACATACATGATAACGCTGACCTCATCAGAATCAACAGCTCTGATTGGTCGATCCTTAAAAGAAATAAAATAATCAAAATTGTAGAGATATGAAAAATAAATGATACGTTTACATAAAGAATAAACAAACATAAAACAAATAGAATAAAATCTGACATTGTGTTCTGAGGTATATATACATGTTAGGAATATGTCTATAACTTCCAGCTATTTATTATATTATCGGAATGTCTAAGGCTACCATTTTAGTATGTGCACGACAGCATGAATAAAATGAAAAACATACCATAGATACTAGAGTACCGATGAAGGAGTTTTCCAGAATGGTGCCGAGGTACCGATCCGAGGGAAAGGTTGGGGGTACATCGTCAGCATCGGACACTGTAATGGTCAAGCTCGTTGTTGTCTGTGAAAAGCAGGAAAACCAAAAATGCTTAAAGAAATCACAACTATTCTTCCCATCGCTGCCACCATGTCATATTATTTGTTCAGGAAGACGTCAATATAATGAAGGAAAAGTCATTCTTGAACATATATTTCACGTAACGTAAATAACCATAAACAATGACGTGTAGGGTATATCCGTAAGGAGTAGCAGCAGGCATGGAGAGTCATAGTACAGTAGCGTGCATGAGTATTTATACTTACATACTTAATGAGATTACATAAGATGTAATTGGCTAACCAGCATCTTATCTGATTGGCCTATTATAATATAACAGTGTGATTGGTTATATGACAATTAGACTCAGGACGTCTCATCACAGCCTCATACTGGAAACTCATTTCAAGCTTAATTACAAGACATCGGATGTCTTTTAGTTTCCATTTATTTCGGGCAAACTATTCGGCGGTTCTTGTCTCTAACAGCATAACCTGACCAGTTTAAACTTGACATGAGTGGTAGAATATCGAACATTTCAAATTCTGTAATAAATCAATGCATGCAGTCACCACTTGGTCGTGATA
The DNA here is from genome assembly GCA_010014835.2 of Apostichopus leukothele. Classification (NCBI taxonomy): domain Eukaryota; kingdom Metazoa; phylum Echinodermata; class Holothuroidea; order Aspidochirotida; family Stichopodidae; genus Apostichopus; species Apostichopus leukothele. The sequence goes on along the minus strand of JAAAKB020126417.1, from coordinate 2,917 downwards.
TTTCAGTGGCAGGAACGTCATCTTTCTTACCGTTCTGGTATCGTCTGGGTTGACAGGGTTGTCGTTAGCTTCTATGACCAGGTCGTAGCTGGCGATGGTCTCTCTGTCCAGAGTCTTGTTGATGTAAATTTCTCCATTCTGTGCAGGAATAAAATTTGAAATACTTTTTCATAAATTTGGATTTCATAAACACAATGACAATGGCTTCACAAAGTATTCATACAAAATGGATTAGCAGTTTACTAAATGTCTCTAAACTTCTTTATTGAAATAATATTTGACATAAGCAATTTTCCCCAAAATGTTTTGATTAAAGCCCCCATAAATTATGAAACTAAAGTGACCTGGAGTCTTTGCAGTATCAAACCAAAAACGGTTATTCTAAATCAAGACTATATAACCGTAGTAAAGTTTAGTTAAATGTTAAATAATGGAAGTCTTCACTAGAAAAGTGATAAAACTATGTGATATTAGTAATATATCAATAAATTGATATAATAAATTAAAATATATATAATATAAAATAAATTTTGTTTAGAAAGTATCTTAATCTGAAAGAAATTACTTCACAGCTAAAGGTGAAACCAACAAGTCGCTAAAACTTAATTCAGCAGCTTCCTGCATACTTTCACCTTACATGGATGGTAGCATTCACTCCAATCTGAGTTTAATATTTTATGAAAGGTGACCAAACATTCCCCCCCCCCAAAAAAAACAGTACTCTTTATTTTTACTTTTCTTTATAGTCATCCTAAACAGTAACAAATTGATACAATTTATCACTGTTAGGAAAGTCACTTACATCTGGGTTTATCCAGAAGACGTTATTTGTGTTGCCATCGACGATGCTGTAGGTCACCACACCGGGAGGTCCCAGGTCGGCATCGGTTGCTACGGCGATAAATGCCAGTGTTCCTATGGTAACATTCTCACTGATGGTGAACGTGTAGGGTGCTCCCTCGAATCGTGGATTGTTGTCGTTAATATTGATAACGTTAATAGTTACGTCTCTCTGGTGGATCAATAGCAAAACAGCAAGAGAAAATAAATCACCAAATTTTTATCCTATAAAAAAAACATAGTTGTTTTTCAGCATGTATTTGGGAGAGAACTTCAGATGACAAATGTTGTCTCAACACATAACAGGCATGAGCTTTTTTCGCGAATTCGCGGAATATCCGTGATTTCTTTTCTACCTCGGGGACAAATACCATTATCCTAACACAATGTAACGAATGCAAACTGGAGCCTATACCGCAATTTTTGCAAAGTTCTGTATTTTTTTTTATCCAAGGCTCATCACTGACATAATAAAAGAGATTCTTTGTGGTATTTCACAGTCATCCTCAAGACAATGAGATAAAAACGACAATTATTCCACCAAATCCTTGTTCAATGTAGTCACACGGATGAACATAAAAAATAATGTAAAAGTTGTGATCATACAATTTTTGGACATTTGAAGGTCCCTTCAAGAAGTCACTTGAAGTAGTCCTTTCAAGGATGCCAGACACACAAAATAAACTCACTGTCATAAATGTACAGATTGAATCAACTGTCTGACAGTTTATAACAAACATTTTGAGCATTAACTGGGTGCTTCATACACACCGTGTTGTGACAGGCAAGATAATATATTGCACTGTATATCCCTTCACTGACATCAAAAGCTACATTGCCTTTGCATCATGCATAACTTACTTACTTACTATAACTATACTTACTATACTTACTAAACTTTAAAAGGATTCACCATGATAAACAAAAGTGAGAAATATTAAACCAAACTTCTGTTCAAACTTCTGATCATTGTCTGCTTACCGTAGACTGAAGCCCTTCTGCATCCCTGGCCACTATAGTGATGTTTATCTGTTGCTGTTCTTCATAGTCCAGAGGTCTGTTAGGGTTCACTGTTAGGAGCCCAGTAGATGGATTCAGCCTAAAATAATCTGTCAGGGGAAGAGACAAATGAAAAAACATGAAATTTGATTCGATTTTCGAACAAAGCTTGTTGAAGAAGAAGTGAAAATCCTGATCAAGTTTGTGCCCAAAAAGCATTACATTTTATACTTTGCGCAAACCAAAACCATTTATTAGGCAAAATTATAGTAATCTAATTGATTGTATTGCCCAATAAGATTACTACTGTTTGACCAAAGGGCTTTATCTTCTCTTTTAGCAAACATAGAATATACAGTGACTAGAAATGCAATTATATATATGCAGTTATAGAGATGCAATTATTTATGTGTTATGAAAGGACCAAACAAATCCCTTATGGGTCTGAAATTCCTTACAGGTCTCAAATCCCTTAAAGGCCTCAAATCCCTTAAAGGTCTCAAATCCCTTAAAGGTCTCAAATCCCTTAAAGGTCTCAAATCCCTTAATGGTCTCAAATCCCTTAAAGGTCTCAAATCCCTTACAGGTCTTGTGAAAAAAATCAAACATTACAAAACTGAAACATCACTCACTGTCGGTGAAATAGCCTTTTATTGACAGATTGATTGAAAGATATCTGCAAAGTCTGATTGTCAAATATCCAAATATTAGTTGTTGTTGATTTCTTAAAAGGGTAATATCCGCCATTTCAAATGTTAAAACTATTCTCCAGAATACATCCTCATTACTTTGAATCCTTTCAATTATTTATTTAAATAAAACAACAGGATACTACATAATTATTTGCAAAAGGCTACTTACAGGGATGAGCCTGAGGTAAAAAACAAATCACGGAACTTTGCAAAAATTGCGGTATAGGCTCCAGTTTGCGTATGCTACTTGTGTGTGAGGATAATAGTTTTTGTCCCCGAGGTAGAAAAGAAATCACGGATCTTCCGCGAATAAAGCTCCTGGCTGTACTTACCTCTAAATTCCCCAATGAGCGAGAAGGTGACCATTCCACCACTTCCAAGATCTG
>JAAAKB020126306.1:0-12697 GCA_010014835.2 Apostichopus leukothele | reverse complement strand
GTCATGGTCTGCTACTTCTGGTTTTTGTTCAAGTACTGCAGGGGCTATTGGTTACCTATTTGTTGGTTGGTCATGGTCTGCTACTTCTGGTTTTTGTTCAAGTACTGCAGGGGCTATTGGTTGCCTATTTGTTGGTTGGCCACGTTCTGCATCTTCCGGTTCTTGCTCAAGTACTGCAGGGGCTTCTCTTTCCATATCTGTTAGCTGGTCATGGTAAGCTACTTCCAGTTCTCGTTCTAGTCCTGTAAGGGCTTCTCCTTTCACATCTGTTGGATGGTTGTGGTTGGCTACTTCCAATTCTTTCCGAACTGTTTTATGGGCTTTTTCACTCTCATCAATGGTTTGCAATTCGAAGTCACCTGAAAAGATGAAATTTAGTTTAGATGAAATGCCATCTTACTGAGATTTATAATAGGAATAGCTTGAAGCTATCTTAACCAGTTGCCTAATGTTTTGATCCGAACGATTAGTCTCAATAAATTAAAGAAAAGGCACAAAAACTAAGAGGCAAGAACTTTCAAAAATGTTTTAAAATAAAAATGCAGTAAACAATTAAGTAAAGTAATTGCAGGTTTAAGACTAAATTAAGAGACACTTCAAAGCTTAAACCTTGTTAGGAATGCGCACACTCAAATTGTATATCCAACAATGAAGAAGGATACCCTTTAACCAACCTTTGTATAAGTTAGTAATAAACAGATTAACAGAACCAATAAAATTAAAAAATATAATCATAAATAGCAAATATCAGAACAAATAAGGCAACATTGCACATGCATACACCTTTAAAGTTATGCCTAGCACTTTACACTGTGGAAACACATTTGCAAAAACCAATGACATTATTATGTCAACACTGTAGCAGCTACAATGATGAATTAAATACAAACCATTGACATCTTACAGTAGCACACAGAAACTGATGACACCAATAACATACCTGGTGGGCCAATCTATGATAGAACCTAAGAACAACATAACTTGTACTGATACAATACAGCACATTCATGGAAAGATAGATGAGTCACATACCAAATGTTTGTGGATGCTATGTTCTACTACTTGAAACATTTACACATTTCCTACAATCAAAGTACATACCAACTGGGGACTCTGTGCATCAGTGCTTAGAAAGTACTCATTTCTATACTCACACACACCAAATGGAGAAACAATGTACCTTGTACATTCAAGATGGAATGACGTATCACATACTACTTGTCGATGCAATCATTGGATTGATCTACATTCACCATTAAGATGGAGAGGTGTACCACATACCATTTGAATATTAATGGATGATATATTCTACTATTTTATACCTTGACACATTAGCCACAAGCAAAGAACATACCAACTGGGGTCTCTGTGCATCAGATCCTTGAAAGAATGTAAATACTTACACAATACAAGTAGCTACAAGAAAATGACATACCAATTGAGGACTTTGTGTCTCAGTGCCTATAAATAATATATGTTTAGTATAACACTGTACACTGATGGAGACACTATATTTTGCCCAATGAAGAAGATCAGTGTTTAACAAACCATGTTTAGATAAAATATTCTACCTTTTAGAAATTTAACACATTTGCAATAGAAATATTACATACCAAATGTGATCACTCTATGTTATTACATAGGTACAGCATTACTATTGGGACCTTGTGTACCAATGGCTAGGAATAATAGTTCTGGTACATGCAATGAACTATGCACATTAAAAAGGATAAGTGCATGAGCTACATCAGAGGTAGCACATAGGCCTGCCAATGCTAATGTTGTTGTACTAGTTAGTAACTAAACACCATTGAAAACTCCATGCTAGAACCTATGCTAAAGCAGCAACTTAAGACAATGCATGTCTTAGAATTAAACCTGCAGTGGCCCTTGGGACAATGGAGAATGTTTAATGCACATTTAAGAAGGATGATGTATCACATATGACATGTGGATTCTATGGTATATTATGATTACAAACTAAGTTTGTGATCTAGAAAAAATTGATTTGGACAATATGAACTGGTACCAAAAGTAAAACATTTTTCCCATTAGGGTTAGGAAGGCAACTAATGTAAATTTAATCTAGATATGTCACATTACACACCAACTGTAGATAATACATTCGTCTACTTGGCAATGTAGAAATTATGTTCCAAGTAGTGACACTGCACACTGGTACAGGTAACAACAACATATTTCTAACACATGCACTACATCATATGCCATATGTTGTAAACTATGTGTGATGTAAGGTTAGGATTGATATATGATGTACCAACATTGCTGCTATCTTCTACTAATTCGTAACTTAACTTATTTGCAACGGTTAATTCTATACTTAATCAACTAAGTATGCTTGTACCTTCAAACAATGTATTTCTTGCATACGCACCATATTCCAATTGAAAAATTATCATATCCATAGGCTGTGACCTATCAAGGCTGCTATGTTATACTATTTTACTTCACACTATAATTGCACTGTTTACGAGATCTAAATATATCATATACAGACTTACTGCACACAGTACCAAATGAGGACACTACTATTATATCCATATGTACATTAATAAGACTTCTCAATTATTCTGTCAACTTCTTATCACAATTAGCTCTTTTTAAACTCTCATCAAATCCTCAGCTAAAATGTTAGGTTGCAATAAGAAAGACAATAATGAACAGGCAAAAGAAAAAATGCGAGAATTAAGCAATGCAAAAAAAAAGCTGTTAGATGGATATTCCACTGGCACAAGTTGATGCAAAGATATTCATGATTTTCTTTGGTAAAATTTTTCAAATGTGTCTGGCAATGACGTTATTACAGAGTTAGTGGTGTCTTTACATCAGACTAACTGAAAATACTTTTGTATATTATTATAATGTGAAAACCATTTATCGAGAGTGGAAATAACATTCTTACTAAAAAATTGTATTTTAAGGATTAAATTCAGAGTACAATGAGAGCTAATTCCAAAGAAAATCCAAACATATCGTATTTTAAGAACAAATCAACAGAAAGATTATGGAGTTAAAGTAGAGAGCTCTTTTGAAGAAATGATGACATATCACAGACCACCCACTGGGATCCATTTCCTGCAATTTTCTAGGCATTAACTTGCAAGTATAAGTAACCTCAAAACAACACATTTAGAGACAAAATATTGAGACAGGGTTTTAAAGTACTAGTGCGGAATACTTTCATCTTTTTCGTGAATGTAACATCATCTGCCACTGGAATATCCCTTTAACACTTAATGGAATGCAATAGATAAACAAAGCAAAATAGCCTTTAACTGTGTAACTGCAGAAAATAATAACTTGAAAACCAACACAAGAAATGAGAATTAACCTGTATGGGGCAGAGAGGAGCCTGGTGGCTGGAATGGAAGACATATATTGCACACATTTCAGTACTGTAAGCTATGTGAAATGAGAATGAGAATCTTCCTGTCAAAAGTTTATTGCTGAATGCAAAGGATTACAGCAGATCAAGTTAACAATTTCCATCTGACTGGATCTAGGCAAATTGCACTTGGACACCATTTAGTATGAAAATTGTTTACAACAGATTAGCCGGAACAATCCTTCACATTCAGCACACCAAATGGATGGACAGATTTATTCTTATTCTCGAGTTAGAAATGAACATGACATAAGTTTTGGTAAGGACTCTTTGAGCTGACTTTTTCAATGGGATACAGATTTAGGTCACTTTGAAAAATACATATGATACACAAAAATAAGCTGGATACCTCTCAGTCTTACTAAATGGCCAGTATTGTTTAGTACAACCACTTGCAAGCTGCTTATCAGTGATTAGTGATGGGCTTAATACACACAATGACATTTTGTTTCCCAACAATGAATGTAATGCTTTCTTTTCCCATGGGAACATTTAGCTAGTAATGGCCTTAGTTCATCATTCCTGATGCATGTTGGCAGACCTAAGTAACATCATGATGCCAAGTAAATGAAATCACCTTCAGTCTGCACTCTGTATACAACCAAATAAGTGATAAATTAAACACCCAAGAGACTACAACTAGCCTGTTAATCAGCTATGAAATATACAAATCAATATACACTGAGGATACAATATCCAAACTTATCATGTACAAAATAAAATTCCTACTGTACCTTCTTCATCCATGGCATATCTTTCTCCTCAAGGCCATAATCATACAAAATTTCTACTCCTGGGGTAAGTCTTTCTTTGCTTAACAAGCACAGAATGGGCAAATTTTTCACAGCCTTGACTATCATTTTTGCATTCGCCTGATCTCCTCTTCCGTGGTTTACGAGACGGCCAAGCTTTGGACCATGAGTGGGTTCATTTGTAGCATCAACACTGCAAGAAAAAAGACACCAGTCACAAACACATATACAGTAGTATACAATATTCCTAATTAATGGTGCTGATAAACTCAGCCATTTTAATTGCAATATCTACAAAAATGTGCAAGATAAATATATTGTAAACATTTATGGTTTTAATAGTGATAATCAAAAGAATAAACAAATGCACAGTCAATAACTTGTTAAGAAAACTTTCTTTTCAAATAGAAAGCCATCAGATTGTACAATGACAAGGCTGTTTCGAATATGAATTATCTGTCTCCTCTCTCAATCATAACTGCAACTTTCAGTGATGGTTAGAAAGTTATTTAATGTGCTTTTGTATGCTTGAAAAAAGAATAGTGGAAACAATAGAGCGATACTTCACATACCCTCGAACATTCTCTTGCCTGAGGTCCTAGGCTTGTTATTAATTTCAAGTCAAGAATAGTCCAGAATTGGATGGATTGAGAATCAGACAAGAACTCTTTAGGCTGTTAGTACATACTTTTGTGTCTAGTGTGTCTCATGTATATAGTGAAGCAAGTAAAGTGCACTATGGTTATAAAGCATTTTGGGCTGTAAATGGACTGTTTACTTCGTGACAATTACATATTGCTTACCACCATTTCTTGTCTTGATATTTGAAGAAATATCTGAATACACTGCTGGTATGTTCCTCTCTAGTCTCCCCTTCTCTCCCAGAAATGAGTTCACCATGATAGGAGAAAAGGAATTCCCCTTTCTCAACTATGCAGTCTGTAAAGACACCTCTCCCTTTAATAATGAAAAGATATAAAACACATTCCTGCATCACAGCTAATGAAAAGAAAAGTTTAACAGTACAGTATTACATTTTGTGTTAGGAGACACCTTGCTAGTGTAAGGCTATCCACCTGCTTTGTCACTCCACACTAATATGGTAACAAAGTTGGTAAATTGGATCTAATTCATAACTGAGGTGAACCAAACAACTGACAAGTCTGAAAAACATCAACTAAACAAAGCTTCTACATTTGAACAGTTAAAAAAAGTCGCAAGTATTACACTCAGCATATTAAAGAGATTTGTTCAGCACAGTAATTGGTTTACAGTGATGAAAGTCCATCCATCCATTTTGCAAGAAAGCATGCTGAATGTGTTATTGAAAAAGTGCTTATGAAGGGAAATACACAATATTTATGATAGTGTATACCTTTGCCTGGAGAATTCTTTACAAGGAATCCAGGGGGGTCCTCTTCTGTACATAGTTCTGTAACAGATCTACGTCGTTTTCTTGTTCTTCTTTGCATGTCTAGTTGTTAAAATGAAGATTAATAAACACAAGGTTAGATTTTGTAGATTTTCTAATATTTGTGTTGCTCTATAGAAGATTTTCACATGACATCATTGACCTTCAACAAACCAAAATTATACAATAGTCTAATATTAGGCTTAGTTATAGTTTTTTCAAACATCAAAATGGTAGAAAACAATTGCATGACAGCATGTATCTGTTTGGATGGTGAAAAACCTTATTAGAACTTTACTTTGATGTAAGGATTCATGAGATAAACATTTACTGCAATAATGTAAATAAGTACAGTAGCCTAACATAGCCTATAATGCAGTCAAAGACTAACCGATGCACTGGTAATATTTCTCTAAATCTGTTTGTTGGAGTGATGAGCTATGAAAATTTTGAGTGTGGAATAATGACATTTGTGGTTTTCTTCTCTCTTCAAATTTCAATAATGAAGTACTTGGGGGAAAAAGCATTGTAGTGAACTGACTGACCCATGTCACTGGTTATTTCTTTTAGTACTGAAACCAGTGTCTTTTTAGGACAAGTTAGTGAGGTTAAAAAATATTCCATTCACAATTGCTTCCAATTAATAACCAATGCAACAGAATGTAAAGATTACAATGTTTTCATGACACTCTCATGAACAAGTAACTGTCACTTAAGCAAAAGAAGGGGTCAGTGAAATAACAGACTTAAGAACTAAGACACAGCTTGTTTGGTTCTTTACATCCTATCAGTTAGTTTGAATTGTTTTGGTGATAATAAAAATATTTCATCAGATTAACTTATCTCAGGTGAATAAAGGCCTAAATGTTTTCCATGGCCTTTTTACTATTTTCTGCTACCTAAAGCCTATGGATAGATCTTCCAACAGTTAAGAACACCAACATAGGCCTACATATTCACATTTTGGGACAAAATCTTACTCACAGCATAGTTTTGAATGTTCACTTATTCTTAAATATGAGCTACTTCACAATTAAGATGGTTGTATAACACATGTAGTTGTATAATATCAAAATCTTCTTCTTCATACACAAATATGCACCAAGCTTTGAGAAAGTCACAAAAGCAAATTGATAGTCTTGTTATCCCAAAGCGAAAACAGAGTGAAACAATCTCCTGGTATACTGAAACTGAAGCTGTAATAAAATGTCCAAATACAGTATTTGGATCTATAGGAAAACCAGAAGAAGCCATATCATAGCACTAACAATGACACTAGCCTACTGATAATAATTGACAAACCCACATTACCAACACTTAGGCTAGTAGTAATACTAAAGTAGTACTAGGCCTAGGCTAGTAGTAGTACTACTCAGAGAGTGATTTTCTTAATCATTACAAGTGTGTTGAGTGATGGCTAGTCTACCTGGGGTATATACTATAACATCGTGTTTCATGTTAACCTATCCAAATGAGGAGGTCCCTTTTGATACTTCACGATTACCTATCCAACCGGGCACGCGTCCCTGCTTGACAAAATGCATGGCATATACCTAATCGTCTCTGTGTTGATGCTAACGTTACTTATGTTAGGCTACCCTAGACTTATCTAGCCTTATCTTAATATGAGTGGGACAAAAATCATTGTTCAATCATTCCGTAACTTTTGTTGTCTCTAAATTACCATTAAAAAGCATTAAACGTTCCTTTTTAATTTAGACCGAGCGTTGGTTAAACAGTTACGACTTGACTAGCACAGAACTAACGATAGTAAGTCTATCACAAGTATCAGACTAGCCTAACTTTAGCCTGGGCCTAGTCTAAGCCTATCGGAACGGGGACGTCCACGTTTGATAAAACGCTTATTAAACAACGTACTAGTTGTTTACTTGGAATTATTGCACATTGCTTAATTTACTTACTCGCTAGGTTCTTTTCAGGGAGAACAACGACTTGAATCACTGACTTATTTCTGGATGTTTTAACTTGTAGTTGTACGTAGCGTAGTCCTTGTGTAGTTGTGTAGTTACATTTCGACTAAACGGGGACATCGTAGGTGAGGGCAGTCGTCAACTTTCGCGGCAGTGACATGTCACGTGATTTGATTTCTCACTGTGCAAACAGGGACCGCGCATTACAGACAACCATGCTCAGAAAACACAAATATTTACACTCCAACGTTTTAAATATACTAATTGACGACTCCCGCCTATTGAACTGGAAATTTTAGCGGTAACTATTTTGACCAATAGGAACAGAGATACGTGCATAAACCAAACGGGGACGTCCCCGTTTGGGAGCAAGTCCCCGGTTGGAAGGTGTGTAACACTATGATTGTCCTCAATTGGAAGCTGTTACACACGCACACACATACATACACACACACGCCAACCTGAATACATAGGTTCCTTTGCTTTTAGCAAGGAACCAAAAACAAGTGTTTTCTTTTCCCCTACCGTTTCCAGAATTAAAGCAAGCTTCCCTGATTCCTTGCAAAACCATGTCCAACTATACAAGAAATTATATCGACTGTACTACAATCTAAAAGCACCAATGAGGCATAATGTTTGTAAGAGTCAAACATACAAAAAGAACAAAAAACAAAAAAAAATTACCATAAATGCCAGTAGAAATACATGGAAATGCTATACTCCGAATGGGTGGCTCAAAGCGTTGCAATCTCTTGGATATAGAAGCATTACTATCATCATCCTCTGCAGAGACCCCCGGCCTCTCTTCATCTTTCGAAGCTGTATCTGGGCTCCTTTTGTTGAGTTCATTGTGTTCCAAAACTTTGTCCAGACATGTCCTGTAGCAACTGGTCAGGAGCATCTTACTGTCTTGACTGACGACGCTGTGTAGGGAGCGACAGATAGGGCCGACTGTGTGGACCACAACTGGCATTGAAGAGAATAAACAAAAACAAAACTTAAAACAGGTGAAGGGGTTCTGCAGCTGCTGTTGCAATTCCTGGCCAGCAGGCAGACTGCTATTGCAGAGATACAGAGCACCCCCACCCCACATTAACAAACAAGGATATATATGCAAATTACTTGCAGATAGCATATTGAACCAGTGTTGATGTAAACTGGCATTGATTATGGTCGGGACAATATTTAATCATAATCAAAAATGAGAAGTCAGTGTTCTTCATCCCATACTTCCTTGTATGTATGACTTGCCAGACTGTAGATGTCGTTGTTTTTAGATAGATGGAAACTTTATTGTCCATTTCAGAAAACAAAAAAGGGAAATGATTTCCCGTCGACAGTAAACATAAAACAGTAGTGAATACAAACAAAACCATACAATAAACAAGCTATTAGTGAACAACTACGAAAATAAAACTAAATAAGCAGAACCAGAACAGTAACAGAAGCAGCACAGAGAGCTGCAAGTAACAGATCACACACTATGGCCAGATTGCTTTGCACGCGAGTTAAACAAGTGTATTGCCTCAGGTAAGAAAGAATTATGGAACGTGGACGTTTTAGTGTGGGGCACCTGTAATCGTATCCCGGATTTGTTGAACAAGATAAGACTATTAAAAGGGTGTGTGTGATCTACTGCACACTCTACTTTATGATATAGATAATTGTATCCTACAAGGAAATACATATTCATGTGTACACAGAAGGGCATAGAACGTTTGGTCAGAATAGCGTGTCATAGAAAACAAAGAAATTTGAGAATAAATTTGATTATAACTTACATTGAGATGGAAGAAGATAAGCTGTTGAGTAAACAAAAACATGGACACAATAAATGTTAGTGAGCAGCAAATGACAGCACTTAAATAAAACACCCAAAAGCAAAGTGACCTTTAAATTTAAAGCCTTTCCACCAGCCTCAGCTCTCTCTCTCTCTCTCTTGGTCCACTTGATCAACTTGAAATTGTGAAAACATAATTAGAAGTTAAAGCAAATAGGAACAAAATATAAAAATAAAAAATAAAGCCTACCACTAAATGTCAAAATTTTCCTATAGTTTCTGTATATTGGTGTACTCTACCAACCGAGCTATCCAGGAATCAGTTGGTGTCAATCCTGACACTATATATAAATTTCTTTTGGGGGGGTGGGGGTGCCAGTTAGAAGTCAAAGTACCCCTCATAGTGTGCAATCAGGTATCACCCCCAGTTTCTCTTCATATAGAATGTGGATTTTATAAAACATACTTAGGGAAGATGAAAAATACACTTAATGGTATTTATATCAACCGGCTGGGGATCAGCCTAAAAGATTCAATGGTCACCTGCTGTAATTTTAGCATCTCCTGTCACACATCCGTTCAAGGTTCTGCACTCTGAAAGAAGCTTTGATCCAGCGCTTCTATGGATTGCACCATCCACTGAAATCAAATCAATGTGATAGGCCTTTGAATATAACTTTGTAACGTGACCTGGAAAAGTCATATTTAAGGCTATAACAATGAATATTGCTAGAGGTATTGGAATTCTTTCTATTAAAACTGTAGCATTATCACTACCTAAGAATATTCTTCGTTCATTGTACTTCAATCTGATATATCCTCACTTGACTAATTGCATGACTGTTTGGTCTAGTACAGCGTATTACAATATTTGAAACACCTTCGACCCTCCAGACTCTGCAAGCTATCTGCTTCAGTCAATAGTTCATAAATGTTCATATAGCCACTTTTGCTTATCAATTCGCCATATATCGTCTGCTAACTACAATGATCACACTACCTAGCAAGCTATACGCTTCAGTCAATACTCTCAAACTTCCTGATTTAATCAATGTTCCTACAGCCACTTTTGCTTATCGTTCTATAAATAACCTTAATCCTCCCGTCTCCAAAGAAGACTACTTGGAAGATTACTTACAACAACGAATTACACATACACAATATGAGACAGGCTGACAACATGCACAAGCCACGTCCTAACATTACAAAACAAAGTTTATGTTATGTTGCTATAATTTGTTGGAATTATTTGCCTAATACTCTGCAGTTGGTTCTTTGTTTTGTGTTTTGATATATTTTCCTTTGCATGGAGAGTGGCACTACTCGTTATGCCTTGGGAGGTTTTTAGGCCACTTCTGTCCTCGTTGTATTTACATAGTTAATGTCCGTAACTATTTACTGTTATACTTCTACATTGAGGAGAAACAGATTAATGAAATGAAACTACTAGCGAATCACATAAAATGAGTGCTGACAAAGATTAACACCAGAAAGACATAATATGTATTCAGATGATGATCAAAATAAAATTGGTGGCTCTTAGCCTTGTTTGTGGTCAATATCTTAAGAACAACAATATACAGATTGATTCACAAAAATGCCGTCGACTGAACATACCTCCACCTCCACCGAGCAAGGAGTTATTAGCAGCATTCACTATTGCATCTACGTTAAGCTTGGTAATATCACCTTGCCAGAGGACTATTTTCTTGCTTAAATCTGTATTGGTATTTGCTGCACCTAAAGAGGGAGAGAGAGACAAGCAACAGTAGAGGAATGGTAGAAATTTGGATTTATATTTTTCAACCAAACAAAATCTGTAGACACAAACATTTGAACAAACAGAAGACAAAAAATGATGCAGATCTGTCATTTGTTGGCTAAAGCAGAGAAAACTGGGCAGTTCATAGGCTCACAAAATACTGTAGAACCCACGCCAAATTCATACATAGTCAAATGACATTCAAGTGTATGTAAAACAACTACTGCATACTGCATACTTGAATCTAACTTGAGGCACATATCCAGGTTCAAAAACTCTAGTCAGATAACTTACAACTTATGTAGCTTAATTGAACATTTAATCATTTGATCCACGATCAAAATACATGCATGCATATATGGCAAGTGTAAGGGAAGATGTCCATAATTAGGCCAAACCATTGACATGCAACCAAGGATTCATAACAAAGACAACAAAAGACTCGAACTAGATGAGGTCATCTAATAAAATCCTTGTCTGTGAAACATCACTCACTTGTACTGTTGGCTTCCTCTGTTAGTTCTAAAGCTTCAGCGTACTCTGGCCAAGTTGCCAAATCATTAATCGTCAACACTTCGGAGATTCGCCATCTTGCCTCCTCGGCTATCTCAAACAGACTCTTTTTCAGGTAGATATCTTTATAAGGTGGAAAGAAAAGAAATACAGGTCAGAACATATTTGACATGGACATATGATCATATACAGTATGTAAGTCTGTATTATGAAGGTTAATTAGATTAATTAACTCCAATGTCCAATTAATTCAATACAGTATTGTTACCAGGAATTTAAAAGAAAATCTTGCATCCCTACAGTCCTCTGTGAAAACATGCACTTTAGAATACCTCTACAGGTACACACAATACTTAGTTAAATAATGACCCCTGACAAACAATGGATTGAGCGCAACGGAAGCCCATAGTGATAGATCTATCATGTGTCAAATGATGAAAGCTGTAACTAGTATACAACAAAATTTTCTCAAATTCTGAAGCGGGAAATTTTGCCGTAGACTAGTTACCATATATATTCTGGCCTAGACATCATGCAGTGCACACTTCTGTACAGGGTATACAATAATACAACTCCCTTACATAACGTCTATGAAAATGTAATGGGCTATGAATACGCTGTGAATATCAGAAACCAATGTACATAAAGTCAAATGTAAACGAGTGCCTAGAGAGAAAATGCAAGAATAAACATGCTGCACTTTTAACTGATTCAATTGAGGCCCTTAAATGATAAATATTACATATAGATCTCGACGACACAAGAACACGCCCCAAAAAAGGCCCAGTACTTGCTCACAACCTTAACTGTTACCCAATGCAATTTTATTCTTAAGTTTATTCAAAGTTCAACAAATGTTTCCTTTTTCCCTAACCACTATAGGCAAGCCCAACCCCAGACAGTATGTAAATAACTTTTTACGCAATGGCTACTTTTAACGAATTTTGACGTATATTGTTTACACTCACAAAAAACTTCACTGAAGCATGTGGTCAAAGGGACCACGACAACTTATGCAAGCTTGCCATGAAGAAATTACTGTGGTGTGAATGCACATTTTACTTAAGCAACTCTCAATGCGGAGAAAACAAACATACTGTGAGATGTTAGCTTCCCAAACAATTCATAAATTGTCTCAAATC
>JAAAKB020126196.1:0-12700 GCA_010014835.2 Apostichopus leukothele | reverse complement strand
AAATCGCATTCTCAGATATCTATTTTCGGATGCGAATATTAAAACGTTAATTACTAATTAGTCCTTGAGGTTTTCAAAGTGATGAGGATAGTTTTGAACATATATTTTCTCATAGATTCAGAGGAAGTTACCCTCGATTAGTTGGATTTTTCGTGTCATGGCCTCTTTAAGTGATAATGCCGGTTCTCAAAATAAATCACTTTCAGTTCATTTAAAGTTTATTGCCTTAAGCAACGTCTGCAGCAAGAAGCCAGTGAAGCATTCATATAGCCAATAAGTTTGTATGAGATTGTGATAATAATAATAAGAAAAAAAAGAATGAAAAAAAAATGCGGTAAGTAATTTCTGTTCTCAATGAAATCCATCATGTTTTGGTAAAATTTCACAGATGGAAACATTCAGCTAATGTGTTAATGGTTCCCCTCAAGTTTAGAAATACCCACAGTAGTTCATCATTTCAAGACTACAAGAAGAATTGCCTCCTTTTAAAGACATAAAATTTATGATGGTTTTTTCCCTCTTTTAAATGTTTTCTGTGGACACAGTGACCTTCAAAGAATGAACAATTTACCCAGGCTTGATAATGTAATGGATTTCTGGATGAATTGATCCTACAAGTCTATAATAATGTCATTCACCCTCAGTATTTTGACTAATCCTTTGGAAGGTTTTATGTATGACTTTAAAGCATCACTTTTTTGAGTTTGTAAAAAAAAATATAAAAAAAATGATAATGCAAATGAACAAGCTGTAGTTCTTATTCATGCGTCGGAGTAAACAAATTTCATTCCAAGTTTTGAAATTTTCAAAAGGTTATGTGACTATTCTTATTCTCCCCATGACTAAGAATTTGAATATACTCAAAGAGATACAGTGTGAAGTGGCAGCTTTAACTGAGAGATTTAAGCTTGTGTATCTTGCATATATCTGAAGAAATGGAAGGCTCCAAAGCCCTAGAATTTTACTTTTTAAAACTTTTAGCGATTTTAGAATGCTGAAGAATTACTTCATTCCTCTTTCACCTGTTTCCTACACACACTCTAATCTACCACGCCTACAAATTGGTAATATTTATTGCACTGCGCCCTCAATGTCCCCTTTCTTCTTTCTGAATCTACCGTGTACAGAAACCTACGTAGCATTTTAAGTATGAGATTTTCATCCACCGGAATCCTCTCGTGTTTTCATTCTTGGTGGAAGGTTTTGATCTCTAGACGGTGTCTTGTTTCATCCTTCTGCATCTACAACGAATTCTGCAATTAATTTACCTCGAAATAGTCATGTGATTTTGAACATGTACTGTATTTCTCTCCTTGAGGAGGGCCCTTAAATTATGATTACAGATATGAATATTCAGTACTTATTATTCCCTTTGCTGTCCTAACATGATTTGCCGATGTTTATAAGTTTTGGTTTCTTGAATGGGACCAATACCAATGCTGCATGATCATAACGGTACCATAAATCAGTTTCCACACAGCACTACACAGTATATACTGTATCTCACTACTAAAGACATTCTCTCTTTGGCATTTTTACGGCCCTTCTCGAAATGATTTACTCAGACCATTACATGTTGTTTGGTCCGTATTAAATCATGGTGCAGTACTTAATTACTTTGAAGGGAAAAGGGGGAAAAACACCTTCAAAAACTTAAAGCAGGCAGGTGGTTGTGTTTCAGTATTTGGATCTAAAACTTTTAAACGTTGTTTCACTTCCTCACAGATTCTCCGACAAAATATCAACAATTAACTAAAAATTCCAAAGTGTGCCATAGGAACATTATGATGTAATTTCATCTCGTCCACAGATATGCAAATAGCTGATAATTAACCTAAAAATTTAATTAATAATCATAATACCAAACTAAGTCCTGCTTGATTCTGCCTATGTTGTACATCAGATCTGCACAGTGAAATAACAGCACAAAATCAATGGGAAAGAGTCCTGCCATTAATGTGCATTTTGAAGATCACGATGCGATGAATCGAACATTCTGCAATTGGTAACATTTTATAATTAAGGTTCCCCCATCCCAATTAACAAGACTTCCCAAGAAGTTCCCAAGCTACCGTACCATTTTGTAGCTCATAATGAAAACCAAACCAAGCAGAATTTGTTTGCATCCACTGGATTTATTCATTCATTTTTTGTTGTCATTTTGTGAGGTTTTGGAAAGTTACAGACTGTCTTTTTTACATTGGTAGTTACCCATCTTGGCTATGTAGAGAAGTCTAAGGCATGAGTACAGCAACTGTCACCAAAGTGCTTTAAAGCTGTCACAACAAATGTAAACCAGTTATTTCTAAAGCAGTTACAGAAAAGATGAAAGGTGGTTTACTGGCAAACCGCCTGTAGCTCTGTTTCATACATTTGTTATGACATTATTGTAATGACTAAAGGACTATACCTGCTACAGGTATTAAGTTAGGATCTGCTAAAAGTAGAAAGTTGCAAGAAAGTTATATAATCTTGTTTATGAAACCATCACTTTGCTTTCAACCTAAACGTCATGATAGGAAAACAGGGGTTCATCTCCACAAGATGTAAATTGTCCTTGAAATTTTTGTTACTGTAAATGCACTTTCACTCCAACACAGCCTCCTTCAAAGGTGTTAAAGTGAAACAGTAAATGAATCTGAACGAATGCAAACATGTCATGAATATTTAATTTATGTTTATATATTCAAACTACAGCACTGAAGTAAATCCGGTTCGATGCCCAATATATTCTCTGTATATGCTGTACGTCAATAAGTCTCACATACTGAACACATTTCTGTGCATTCATTTGCATTGAGTAATTGTGTCTCTGTAAAGTGATCCAATGTTGACCTTTTCATTAGGAATATATGGGTTATTTTCATGAAAATGTTACAATTATTGAGAATGTGGTGAAAAATAATAGACTTGATTAGTATTACCCTGTAGTAGTAAGAAAGCTTAAGCCAGAACTCAGAATTGAGAATTAGAAAGTGGAAGTTGGGCACCAATGTGTAAATGTATATAAATCAACATAACTTTCTAACCTTATTACTGGTAGCTGCTACAATACCATACCTGTTTATATATGGTAATATAAAGAAATAATGGTTACTGCATACTGTAACTTTCTAACATCCAGACAAGTTCTATACTTTAGGATTTTCTTAAAATAAAGACATTGTTTAAATTGATGTATTAAATACATATATACTGTACTTAAACTGTTAGCATGTTGCAGTCAATTGAATTCTAGCAAATGGCACTAAAGGCTAAATGGTAACAAAGTTTAACCTGTGAATCCATACTCAATGATTCCGCATTTGATCTCGAAAGTACTGTAGGATTTGTTAGTCCTACGTATCTGATTCCTCTCAGTGTATAGTCTTCACTATACCTATAGTACAGCTGACCCCAAACTGAATTACAACTTTTAGCAGGGGGGGAGGGGGGTGGAGACCCTCTGACATGATCTCTGACCTACTTCCTTTGGTCCTAACCAGGGGCTCTATCTATGCTTTCTTTAGGTAACTCTTCTAATAATGCTGTCAGAAAAAGGAGGTCAGATATATCTTGGATTCTTGGTTCACCTTTTTGGATCTTTTTGACTTTCCAAAGCTTACAAAGTTAAGGAAGGATACTCCATTCTGTTCTGATCTATGATATCTTGTATAATAATTTCCCTTGTTTTTGTTTGAGACAGTGTATCTACACCACCTATTGTGCTTGAATGGGATATTTGACATTACAGTAGTTGGTACCTCCTTGGAGAACATACTGTAGAGATGATGCCTCCTTGGCATTCAGTAGTGTGCGCAGTTTGCATGATGTAGAGTTTATTAATATAGTAGTTCTGTCAAACTAACAGCTCTACTGTTCGCTTGATTTACTGTGGTCCTCTCTTATCTGTCTCGCCTCTACCATCAGACAAGTTTGATAATTTCGTCATGTTTCCAGAGGTAAGGTACATACAGTCTTTAGATGTTTAGTTAGATTTTGTAGATCTGAAAATGCAGAATTCAGACATTAAAAAATGCATATAGTGGAAACAATTAAGTAACATACATCACTCAATAATATCCAAATCAAAGCATTTGATAGACCAGTTTTTTTTTCGGGGGGAGGGGGTTGGGTGGTTGTGGAGTCAATTTTCATTTTTATCGATTATTTAATGTTTATTTAATTTCTTTTAATTGTTGACATCATTTTGTTATGCAAAACAGACCATTCTCTTCTGTTACAATTTGTCTATTATAAAAGTCTGATGCACAGTATAATAAATTTAAATCTGTATTGTGTTGTGTACAAAAACAACCCATTATCTCATCATATACAATACTACACAAGGTCTAGTTTTCCTAATTCAGCTATGAAATATATCCCTAATGAATATCCTTGACATTCCTCAGCATACAAGTACTGTACATTCCTTAATCCCTTTAATCCATAACTGTTTAGTCTAAAAAGAAGAGTTATCTCTTTTTTCAAGGAAAGTTGCACTAATGAAATTTTGCATATATGCTGAAGTCTGTTCTCAAGGAGCAGTCTTTTCCCTAGACATTCAACAGTACTATTCTTCGTAGTCTATTCTCCCCCCCCCCCCCACTCCACCTCTTCCCCGGCTTTAAAACAGGATTCATAATTTTTGTTTTGGCTTGAAGCGTCATCCTGATATGTGTATTAATACACAACATTAAATTTGTTATGCAAGAACATTATTTTGTTCATTAATCACTATGACAGAAACTGCAGAAAATGATTGCAAGAATGAATGTCATTTAAGTTGTTTGCCTGCTGGCAAAAGCACCATTTTGTCAGTTAACTTACAAGACATTTGAAAGATAAGACAATATTATGTGTAATATATTAGATATCTGGCAAAATGCATTCAACTGACATGTTAATTGCATGTACGTCAAAAGCCTGAATCTTGTCTTGTAAGCTACTGCCTAGCAGAAGCAAAATTTCTCATTTATTAATTCCGTGACATTTGTTAAATTACCATAAATACCGTACATATGCAGTACATAACCTTCTTAAACTGGATTTGGGTGTAACATTTGATTTGATGATTTAAATTTTTATGTAGATGTCAGCATATTGCACAATATTGACGTAAAATAACATCCTGAAACAGATAAGTAATTTTCCAAGGTTATGTAAATCATTTTTAGTTTTAAGTGAAGAGAAAAGCAGTACTTTGCTGATGTAATCTATGTATGACCTCATAGACTATTGCATAATGCACTCATCCAGAAAAACTGGAAAAAAAAATGCAGTATTTTATATCTCAATATCAGCTGAATTCTGAAATCGGGGATTTGGATTAATGTGCTTCATTTCACAAGCTTCTTAAGTTCTTAAATGTTAATTTTTTCAAATCACAGACTGTTCTATTTACAGTAAAGTATAACTTTAAATAGCTTTGTACAAATGACAGGGTCTGAAAATTCAGTCTTTTGGTCTGAGTTCTACTGTAAACTCCCCCCCCTCCCTCCCCCCCCTACTGATTGGAGTGGCTTACGTGATTCTTCAAGTTGAGTCTTGCCTGTATGTCATACCGAACATATCCTTGCATGCATACCAGCATCTCAACATTGGGCCTTGTCTAACTCTAAAGTGAATTAAACATTGTGATAAATTGCTTGTATTGTACCTCTTCAATGCACTTCAAAATACTTAAGTGTAATTGCATCACTAGCTTTCAGCACTTGGCCAATTAAACTGCCGATATATCTGCATTCAGTTTTGTAGGTTGTGTTCTTGCTCTTTCTGTCTTCAGAGCTATAACGATACTTTATACTACTGTACATATAGACTCTTTATTATATTCTGACAGAATTTTGAAATCAAGTCTTGAAAGGTGTCCACAAAATGAAGAGTAAATATATACAGCCATTTGTTATTGTAATTATTATATGTGCTTGAAGGCAACTCAAGAAAGCACAACATTGGAAGCACTTTTCTATGTTATGGTCTATTGATGTATTAAAATAGAGCAGTGCCTTCAGTCTGACCCAGATTTTGTCCTACACTAAAAGAAAAAAAATGTTTATGGAGAGGGAGGATAATTCAGAATATTGTGGTTCTACCATCGTAACAGATATTTATGTAGTTAAGGATGTACAGTACTACCTGCAATAGTAGAATAGTGCCTTAAATGGTAGCTGTTCATGTTAAAGTCAATTACTATACTACATACATATAATAGCAGTTCGTGAAGAGGCATGCATCATGTGTAGTCATTACTGCAGTACTGTATATTGCCTTACTGTTAGAAGTAAAGATATGATAGCTGCATAGCAGTTTATAGAATCAGGCTGCAGTTATATTTAGCATAGAGTAGCAGTTTTAGGGACACTTAAGTATAATCACCCTTTGACTTATTTACACAGCACTGTGAGGATTGTTGAAGAGGCAAGTGTTATATCATACTGTACATAACATAATAATTAGTTTTCATAGGTACATTAGGGTCTACGTGGATTGACAATGCTTGTATCGTAATATACCTCCAGGAAATGCTACAACAGCTCCTACTGTAAGTGAATCTTTAAATATTAGACTACTTGGAAAACAACCTTTTATCTTGATGAAGCTATTGCATAGCAAATTCTGAATAAAAGAAAAACATTTGTTAAGTTTTTATATCCATCAACCAGTGACTCCCCCCCACCCCCCACACACTTACCACATCCCTGTGATTATGCCACAAATTGTACTATCAGGCATTCCAAATTAATGTCTAAAAGCGTACATGTGAATTTGGTGTCTGAGAGACTTTCACAACAAGCCCTAATTGGCATCTCACTATTCAATCTTGTTTGCCTAAGTCAAACATAACCCCATGCACTTTATTCCGCCGATTGAGCTATAATGGCGTACCAAATGGTATTAATCAAAATTCTCTGTTACTAGAAGAATAATCTGAAGGAGCTATCTTGGGATATTTTATTAGTCACTCATGACTGGTAAATAACAGTTCAAAATATTCTTTCATCTTCCGAGATATATATTTTCCCAATTGAAGTTAGGTTAGAAGTACCATATTTGAAAGAGGAAACTATTAAAGTCTTAAATATAACCAAAATTAGTCATCTTTACATATACTGTACTGTATGCTCTCAGGCAATTTATGTAATATATATATAATAAAGAAAATCCAGGTATACTCCAAAAGAAAATATTATTAGAAAAAAGCAGAGAAATAAGATATGACTCATACTTGTCAAATTTTAGAAAAATATATTGGAATTTTCGGTCCCCCTGGGAGCTTCGTCAGCAATACTTGGCAGTGTAATGAAAAGTAAGGAGCAAAGAATAGGAAGAATGGATTACATATGTTTGTAGAACTGGTAGTTGTTAATGGGTCCCAAGTCTTTGTTGAGGCCGGTGATGTGTGACTTAATACGAAAGATTCAATCGATTTCTTTATGCTTACGTTCAGTTACGGATTTGAAGTATGAGGCAATTATAATTGTCCCAGGGGGCACCTAAATTTCCACTACATTTTCTAAAACAATACTCCCTATTTGTCAATTATGAGTCATATCTTATTTCTCTGCTTTTTTCTAATAATATGCAAGATATTAAGCTACAATTAATTGGTATCTTTTGTATGTGAGTTTCTATTTCTACATAGGGGTGGGTAAATGGGTACATTTACTATACAAGTGCAGTAGAGAGAGGGAAAGGTGCAAGGGATAAGCCAGGGGGAGGATGAGAGAAGGATTTAGTTAATCTTTGAAAATGACTTCAAGTAAGTTTTAGTCATCAATGGATTAATTGTCAGTGTACTGTGTACATGATTTAAAATCTTGAAGGACCAAACAGATTTTAGCTTGAAATTTCGTCAGCTTTGTAATATTTTTGCTTAATGTCCAATTGTAGTCCTTCTATTGAAAGGATATTTCTTCCTTTGTCATTTCAAAAAGAAATTCTCAGAATCACTGTGTATGAAATATTTTCTGCTTTTGCTGTTGTTGATAGAAATTTTAACAGCTTGTGCATAAAAAAGTTGTATAACATGTTTGTGATGTATCATGCACGTCACCTGTGCCTCACGGATCGTGGATGTAAGAACACACCGCGCTATCCACTTGAGGACAGCTAGGTCTGCCCGTGATTCGTAGTCGATGAAAGTTGTCTAAATTTAAAACAGTGAACGTGGGCTTCATATCCACAAATAGTCTCAAGTGTAACAATTAGCCATGTGATGCATGCCTTTGTTTGAAGGTCTGTGGAAAGAACATGTAAAACTGCCGAGAAACGATCTCTTCTAAACCGATTCGGTCAAGAGATCCTCCAATGTCCATCTCAGCTGGTAATTTTGTGCTTCATGTGTAAATGAGCTTCATTTGAATGACCCATGGACATCTTATACTCGTTTTTAAAGGGAAGTGAAGAAGGAGAGGAAGATGGACATGGTTTATGACGTCATAAAGACTCCTTAAGTTTAGCATTTACCGTGCTAGTGACGGTGAACGCGAGTCATTTTATTTTTTCCACGAGAATAATGTGAAAGGTACCGTAGTTACCATGGGAATCACTCAGCGGAAATAAACCTGTGAGCAGAACAGTCCTGGCTAGATTTAAAGGAGCAGTAAAGACTAAGTCGCTGTCGTAAGTTTCTTCATCGGCGTTTCAGGGCTTTCTTTCTTTCTTTTTTCTTGACGTTTACTATATATGGCATTGAGCAACATTGTTAAAGAGCTGGCTCCTAAGAGTGTTTGCCAGGTGGCCTTGGAGAATCAGACCATCCTTTTGTCTTGTTAACACTACACCGTTGGCATTCCGACGAGATGCTTGATGGGAAGATTTTATGGAGTGTCTTTTGCTGTAAATTAACCAATGATTGTCCCACAGACAGCTCCACAAAGATATTTAGTCCTCTCAGACAATGCACAACAAAATATAAATTTACAGAATATGACCCTGCTGTCATACATGAAACCAAAATGGGCCGCTGTAGACTGAAAACTTTTCAGCCCATTTTCCAAGAGGACTAACTGAAATCACGACCCACTGGGGCCATACCCATCAGAATCAAAGCCCAGTATGTCCGAAAGCTAGCTTGCACAATGGACTTGATGAATAAAAAAATAGAGTAACTTATTCGATCTCTGTCTAGCTCCAAGAAACTGTTGATAAACTTTCCAAAGTTTGAAAAAGCCTGCTTTAAAATCTTGTGGGTTGTGCACATAGTTTGTAGACCATTGGTGCAGGTTTAATTGAAGTGCTAGGCAATATCTCCATGGACTGACTTGCTTGCATGGTAACAGATCTCCAGGGAGTGCTTTCTTTTTCTCAGACTGAGTCAACTCAATCCTCCTTCAGAATTTACCATTCAGAGGTAACCTGCGTGTGTTTCCTGAAATTTCTTCTTGGTTTTCATCGTGGTATTATACTTTGATCAAGAATTTATCTTGGAGACAATTTACTGCACCTTTCTGAAGAGCAGATTAAGTATAGCTTACATGTGGTAGCGACCTTCAATTTTAACTGTGTAAATGCTTGACCCTTGCTGTGCTTATACATACCATAAAGTAACCAATAAATGTAACATCACTATTGTATTTAAGTTCAGTCCTCACCTGTCTCCTCACAACAAACTACACTCTCACTCTACCATAGTACCGTGTCTAGAGCAACCTGGTAACCCTTTCGTCATAGTTAACTGTCTCGGTGACTGGCCCATTGCTCTTTTCTGTGCCCCCTTCTCATTGTACCACCCAAAGTGTACCACTTAATGCGAATAAGAAAGATCTATCTCTAAAAACAAATGAGTGCAGTTGTAGTGAGAAGACAGGTAAGTTTGTCATTCGTAAAGTTTCCAAACCAGGTGTAAGTTTTCGATTGTATGAGACTGTGCATCAAGCTTGGTTTGGAAGTAGTTATATGAATATCTTTATTCACAAAGACAAAATAGAATTTGTACAGTTTTAGTAGAGAATATGGTAAATAATATAATTTGGATGAGGAGACCAAAAAGATGTTCAAGAACTTTCAAAAAGAGTTTCTTGAAAAGCCTAACTTGTGATGAAATATTGCTTTTCTTCAATTTTCATATGCTAAGTCATGTCATCCATATTTTTGATTGGGTGTAATATTTCATTCCATGAGTGTTAAAAGAATGATAAGAAAATCGAAAAACAAAGCTGTTGTTATGCAGAGTTTCTAAATTATATTTTAATATTAAAGTGGTTTTTCCATTAGTACTGCTTGACGTCACATATCCCGCCATTGAAGAAATAAGGGAACAGATGGTGCAAATCTAAATATGTATGGCAAATTGTAACTTGTGAAGTATCTTGTCATACACAATGGAACCTTAATTAAAATTGCTTTTCAACAATTTTGAATAATGTTAGTATGAGTGCAGTAATCATTCATATCTCAAAACTTCCATATCTGAAGTCTTTCAAAGAAGTTTGTAGATTTCTGTTTCCAAAATACTCAAAAGATGTTAAACACTCTTGTCAGAACTCGATCAAAGTTTATTTTCTGTTGAACTTTGAAAAGGAACCTTTTTTATATTATTAAGGTCATTTACCAATTGAGGATATATTCTTTGCTCTTTCAGACAATTTATAGCAGGAAATTTTGAGAAAAGAGAGAGAAATGAGAAGAGTTTTATGTAATCTTGTGGCTTCTGATGTGTGGAGCCTAGTGAGCATTTATTACCTTTAACTGTCATCATTGGGTTATTCTATATTCAATAAAATTTGATAAATTTACAAGCAGATGAGACCATTACTCACCATTCATTGTGATATATGTGCATGATAATAAGAATTATGTCCCTGTCTAAGTTGTCTGTGAAGTTTATTGTCCCTTATTGCTAGCCATACAAGGAGTATCATGTATTCACATTCAAATTGTTCGAATGTGTAATGAATTCATTTTACAGATACCCCCCCATGTTGCCCAGCTAAACAAGAAACCTTGTCCAAACCTGTTCGGTTTGAGTAATTTGTAATACAGCAGATAACTACAGTAGATGGCCAGCACATACAGTTTACTTCACTTCGGTACTTACCTGTCTCCTCAGAGCAATTGCACTCTAGCTCGGATATCATGTCGAGAGTGAAACCTCTCAGTACTGACCTCCTTATCATGTTGATTGCACTTGACTTAATATTATTAGACTATATATAGTAAAGTGCAATTATTTATATACTTTATTCCTTTGTTTATCTCATAGATTTGAAAGTGTCTACCTTTGTAAATACCATAAACAGTAAGATTTACTTTGTCTCTCCCTTAGCTGTCTCCATGCTTGCATTGTCCTCTACATAGCGTTACTATTAAACTTTGTAATAATTTTAGCATTATGCCCCCTATCCACATCCTGGTCTCTCTCTCTTCCTTCTGAAATTAACCATTCTGAAGCGACCCACAGGATTTTTACACATTTTTTTTTATCCTGGAACATCGACTTGGTTTTTCATCGAGGTTATATGTTTCAGCTAAAGTCTTATCTGACCTCGTTTTTTTCACTGTTTCAAAGAATCCATTAAGTATCCTTGATTTTTCAATGTTTTTAACATGATATGAACATTTTTTAACACTTAACATTTAACATAACATTAACAGTTGTCAGAGAAAGGCAGTTGGTTGCTTTATGCCTATTTCCTCACCTTTATATAATCATTTAATTATAGTATATATATTCTATATCAGGTTTTTGATTAAATAAATCTGTCTAAGGTGTTTTCATTCACTAATCGCTATGTCTTCTGCATGCATTAATTCAACTCCAAAATGTCTTATGTGAATTCTTTCCTCCGAGACTTTTCCACATTTTGGATTGTAAATGATCCATATACAGTATGCATTGTCATGCATATCCAGATCATGTGTTTGTCTGTTTGTCCAGTTGGCATGCTGACAGGTTTTCCACCAGCAAATATTGCTATTTCTAATCTTTATGATTTTATTTCTTAAAAATCTTCACTTCCCCAGCCAAATTTTTAACGGTAGTCACGTCGTCCGAGACGATCAAATTTATGTTACGTACGACCAAAATCAGCTGTGGAGGTTGTCCGGCGAAGGACTAGTTGTTTACATCAAATTCAGATTGCAATGTAACTGAATACCCCCAAATAGATAAAAGGTAAATTTGTATCACCCTCAGAGCTGGTGTTCTATTCATCAACTTGCACATCTCACCTATATTGTACATATTGGTCATAACTGTTAATTAAATTGCTACATTTTTTCGGACAACTAAATTTGCTGTTTGGAGAACAAAATTGTAATTAAGGTCTGGTTGTCTGAGTAACCAGAGAATATCCTTAATAACTCGCCCCGCTTCTCATTTCTACAGTTACCAAGCATCTTCTGCGTGTCAGATATCATTAATCGTTCTCTCAGCGTTCAATAGGACATATAAATATCTCTTTATATCCGATATGAAATTACATATTCAAGGTATATATAGTGTTATGAAAGTTTAATGAAAATAGTGTGAAAAAAATGAATCACTTTATCCTGTTTTTGAGGTGTATCAAACATGTATGGGTTTCAGTGGTATACATGCAGTGCACACACATTTATACGTTGCTTCCTGATACTTTTTAAGTTTGAAAAGTTGGTGGAAATGTTGATAGTTGCATGGGTAAGAGCTGGCAGTCACATACAGTATAGTCAGTATCGCTAATTTCGGAACACTGACAATTTCGGACACCCCTAAGAAATGCACGATTTCACCATGACA
>JAAAKB020126086.1:0-12701 GCA_010014835.2 Apostichopus leukothele | reverse complement strand
TGTTACACCTCATTCGAAACTAGGTCAGATTACCGGCATCAGACGTTTCTTTGTGCGCGAGTCTTCACTCCCTTTAAGATCAGGACAAAATATTACACTACAAATAGAGCTGGCTGAGTGCTAGGTGAGAAGCCAGACACTAGACTTATCAGAAATTTATATTTGGCTTGTAATCCTGCAGGTCTGTGTGTATCTTGAGTTAGAGGTCTTCTTGTAATGAAAGATACAATTTGTAGCTCTCCTTTGTTCTAACATGGTTCTAATGTTTTCTGCACACTAACTGAGTACTTCCCAAATGTTTAGCGAATAATTATTTGTACCTGTCATTTCTGGTCCTTGTGCAATGCAAAACGATTCTAAAGTTAAAACTTATAACAATATAAATGTAGGTTGAAGGATGTAGAGATCTGTAACAAGATCAATGGATGCTTTGTATCGTGACACTTGGATTACCTAGCAGCTCTTTTTGCCTCTCAGTTAATAATTGAAAATACTATTGTTTTTTTGTTCGGTTTTTTCATTTTTGTTTGTTTTTTGCAACAAGGAAACCAGAGTTTACTATATTTGAGAAATTTATGCAAACACTTGAGCCTTTGTGCATTCACTGTCTGGTATTAATTATACCTACTTTGGTAACTGCTTGAGGAGGAACAAAAGTGGAACATGGACCATAAGTGGTTGTGAAGGAAGTGAAAGAGCACTTTGGCTCTATACGTAGTTGTTAGTAGAGTCAATCATGAGTCAAAGAAGTAACGCAGTGGTTAGATTTCCTTGGGTAGAATGTCATCAATATCTTAAATGACCCTGGTGGTGTATTTATGCAAAAGAAACTCACAATGACATTTCAAGTTTCTTTCTTTGTTAAAGTCAATGGTCCGTTATCTCTCGTTATATGTTGACACAAGCCAAAAGTATGGTCCTATGTATTAATGTATGGTTTAGGAGCCAGAGTAGGACCCGTTGTGGGAACCAGAGATGAAACCATCTCTGGAAACCTGCCATTTGGCCAAAAAATCGTTCCTGCCCCCTCCAATGAAGGAAAAAAACCCAAAAGGGTATTTTTTTTATTTGGTTTGGGGGGGGGGGGGCCAGGGAAAAATTGGAGACTGATACCATAGTGATACCATGTAACTAGCTAAAAAGAAAATATGGGAGAGCTGATAAAAATTTCCATCATTTATTTTCTCATTTATTTTCTCATTTTGTTAAAAGGCACATTAAAAAAAATGAGTACTTATGCATTTCTATTGGTTGACATGATTTGTACATTCAAATAATTACAGGTGTAAATTAGTCAAAATTGGAGAGAGAAAATATAATGAATATATATGTCACAAACATTTGTGTTTCTTATTGAAAAGGTGGGTACAGGTAGTATTTACAGAAAAAGGAAGGGTCAAAGTTCACAACTTAGTCCTTATACATATCTCCAAGTGAGGATATCAAAGATCATTAAAAAAAAGAAGGTCAATTATTAAAAAATGCCCCCAAATGTTTGAGCCTTCACATATGGCCTGATATGATCGTGTACTTTTATGGTGACATCTAGCACTTAACCCTTTTGAAAACTTTTGGTATACCTTTATGGTAACCTTGGCTTACCATTATGACGACATCTGGCACTGACCTTATAGAAAAGAAAACATTAACACTTTGTATTACAAGTCGAAAGTTTGATTTTGTACATGTCAAGACTGATTTTTTTCAGTTGCAAATGGTTTTGAGTGAAGTTAAGTAAAAATGCTTAACTTTCCACTATCACTCCTCTTTACCTTATTACCTTTGGTAACATTATCAAAGCATGCATGCTTTTGAATTTAGTACAAATGGTCAAATTTGAAACACTTTGAACTTAGTTTCAAAGTTTACAGTTCAGGGAGCAAATAGTTTAAAACATAGCCCTACAAGTTGCTTGCTGATTTCTACATACTAGCCAATTTGACAAAGTGTTTGTACTGTTCTCATTATTTTTGCAAAGGTACTTGAATAAGAGTTAAAACTATAGCAATTGAATTCACTTTTTTCCTTAGAATATTATTTCCCCATAATATTTCTGCCCTTGCAATTCTGCAGCACATCTTTCTATTCTCTATCTCTAGTTTAATTACATTAACTATTCATCTTTTAGCTTCATCTTTAGTGTCTTCTCTTTTTTTTTCCAAAATGTGCTTAATCACATATAGTTCTACCACAATGCAATTTCTATACATTATACATTTTTAATATTTCGAAGCTGCTCAATACAGAAACTAATCATTTTTTTGGTAGCATATCATCACATTCCCCCCATTAACCATTGAAACAACTCCTACTGGGAATCAATTGTCACAGTTGACTTCATTTTCTGTTGATTGCATTGCATTATTCGCCAGCCAAACTAGCAGCGTTCTATTGAGTGTCTTAGAGAAATACATAAAAACTTAAAATTAAAAAACCTAAAAAAATTGATTCATGTGTGCATCATGTAGATATTAAATAAAAGAAACCACTATAAGAAGTTGTTTTACGTACAAATATATAGGTACAAAATATTTTCATGAAATTTTTACAACATTCCAGATCAATACAACAAATTAGAACTGAAATGAAAAAAAAAAAATACAAGTCATTTTAAACATTACCAAATCATATGTTTTTCAATTTTTTGTTAATACATGATGTTGCTCTATTGGGTTAGTATTAACAATGTACTAGGATGTATATTTTTCCTCAAGTCTAAAGGGAAATTGTATAAACTAATTATTTCATTAACATGTAGAACCTGCATGTTGATGGTGTGGAAGATAACGGTTGATCTTGTGCCTCTATAAGACAATATCAGGCATAAGTAGAATCAGCAATTCATCATGTCAGATGAGCTACTACAATTAGGGATTAATTTATACTGTTTTGCTTCGCAAAATGGTCCAATTGCTATACATGTCGAAGGATGTATAGCAGTTTTTTACACAGGAACCATAGAATTTGATAAGAGACAAAATCCAGAGCTTTCAAATTTGCTTCACAAAATTTGAATGCTACAGTAAATTATTCCCTGATAATTGTGTATCCACAAGAAAGCAACACTTTCCACAGATACTTCGAAAAAGATACTGTAGTCCACTGGTAGAGAAGTGATTGAGAAAATATGACATGAAACCACTAGTTTTTTCAAAGGATTTCCAAAGGAGAGAGATGCTTGCTTTCTTGTAAAAATGCTTTAATATTATCATTACCTCACTAGAGGTATTTAGACAAGATCACAATGCTTGTTTTCCATGTAAAAATGCATCATTTTTGGTAAATTGATTTTTTTTTTTACCTTTAATGGTCCTATTATTAGTCTGTGTATTTTTTGTCTCTTCATTTCAAGTGCAAAACTCTCATAGAAATAATTTCTAATAAACAGCCTGGTTGATGTGCACAATTGACTTTTCTGATTAGATCAATACATTATTGTTGCTGGTGTCAGACTACTGCCTGTCAAGGTCTAATGAGATTGTTGCACACTATTGAATGTTTTAGTGATAACATCCAAAACAATGACAAATTTCAGCGTAATTTTTTAACAAGACTTGGAAACTTTTTGTGAAAAAATGTGGTGTCCATGAAATAAAAGATATCACTTCAGTATTAGTTACCTCTGCATGCTATGATAAGTTCTTGTGGTCCTAAGGGAATGGCGAGAAATTACACAAAAGCAGTCATGTAATGGGTTGAATAAGATTCTGTTGACCAGTCTCGCAGATTCTAGCAGATTGTACTAAGTTGAATTACTTGAATTGAAATGCTTGAACAACATTTGAACTTTGAATGGCATAAATCACTAAGCAGCTGATGGGGCATGCAATTCTCATGATTCTAAGTAAAGTAAGCTGACCAATCTGGCAGATTTTAGCACATTGTACAACTGGATGGAAAACTTGAAAATCTGAACTTGTAATATTTGAACAATATTTGTAATTTTAATTCTGTAAATCACATAACAGCTGATGGGGCATGCAATTATCTTGATCCTTAGTAAAGGGATAGAAATTACATTTAAGAAAACAGACTAATCTGGAAGGTTGTAGTAGATTGTAGTAGTGGAATTCAGCCACACCTTATCAGGATAGCATGATATAAACATTTTGTTTTTGTTAAAACTAATACCATAAGGTGACGAAGTTGCGTAGAAAATATGACATAGTAAAAATGACTGTTTTTACTTTTCAAGGACAAGAGTGTCCGATGTGAAATCGAAGTGTTAATTGTTTCTGGAGCAATAATTCTTTTAGACATTGAGCATGTTATTGATATCAGAAATGTCTATATCTGACGTAAACATTACATTCCATTGCATTTCTATTGTAAGTGGTATTATTGACATAACTGGTATGTGATCTCATGGTTATCATCAGAAATATATTGTTAGTGGTTTTCATAGATAACATGTATAATTGTATTGAAAGCACTACACATTTCAACACAACAAAGCTCACTATCATTAACTGTGTCATTTTGACAGCAATCCTTTCGCTTGTTCCTCACTTCTCTCCCCCTTCCTGTCTCCCTCTTGTCTACACTCCTCTGCTTTGGTCCATGTCTCGCGAACAATCCAACATCTCAACAAAAATCCAAGAATAAGAAAGGTTTCATTTCAATCTTTGAATAAAGATGCTGATTAATAACTGAATATTTATAACCCAGTTGACCTGTAACATTTGGTCCTGAACTTCTAGCTTCATTTGATCCATTATTTTCTACCGCGTTGGAAACACACAGTCCTTTTGATCAGTAGGGTAATTCCACTCACAGCCTTTATCCTTCCTCTTCAGTACACATGTTGCATGCTTGTTGTAACAAGCCCCGTTGAATGGGTCCCAGTCACAAACATTCACAAACTGTTTTTCCCGTTCACCGCATATTGAACCAATCCCGCATGTATGTACCTTTAGAGATGAATGAAAAGCATTGAAAGCAATTTGTATACATGTAGAAAAACTCTTGTGCCATTTCTTGTTGCTTAATGTAGAAATTGTGTTCCATGTATGTATATATGCTATGGCCAGTAACCCTAAAAAATCATAACCCTATGGGAATAAATTGCAACAATATTATGAGATTATGTATATACATATTTTTTTATGTATCTATCCTTTACTTTGAGGGACCTTCCGAATTTATCTCAATTTGTGCTGGAGGCTGAAAAAAGAAACCACTTATAATCCTATATATTTAAGGATTGTTATTAATTATTGTAATTGCCCGTCCGCCACCGAACTAAAAAGAATAAATAATAACTTATATAAAACATAATCCTTACATGACAGCTACAGTTATCTTTGTAGGTGTTTCTAAATCCTTTCTTTTGTCTTGCTGTGAGTTCTTCCCACTTCCTGTGCCAGTTGCAAAAGTCAAAGGTCAATTTGCCATCTGTCTCTAGATTTCCTGAGAATTGTGAAAGAAGAAAAAAGTACTCTTAAATCATAAACAAATGTGGTTTATACTGTAGTAAATGATGAATAATCCTAAAAAGTTGAACTTAGTAGAATCACCAGATCTACTTATCTTTGGACATATCTGTTTTCATTTATGAAATTCCATGCTACTTCTATTAATCTAGTTCAAATTTAATTGGAAACTCATGGACATTGCAGGTATGAGCCCCGTCATTTCTTCAGAATCCACAGTTTGCCATCAAAGTTTTGCTAAAGCTGACTTTACTTTTAAAATCCCAGCACCTTCAATCAATTGCAGTCTTTAATTCATAGAGTATGTCAAGCTGTGGCTGGAGTGTTTGGGGTTTCAAGTACCAAAATTGTTAATAATGTCATGCCCTAACAAACCAAATCAAACTGATGGTGTTAAAAAATGTTTGTCTAATCAGGGAGTTGTTCCATAACAACTCCCTGGTCTAATCCAAAGTGACATCCTACCAGCATCCAGTCATGGTACTTTCAAACCACAGTAGAAAATGATGGAAAATTTTGTTCCTCAGATGGAATGGATTATTGACAGAAAGTCTTCGAACTAAGGTTGTTTGTAGTTGAATCTCCAGGATTGGTGGTAGGGCATTTGAAGAAAATGTGTGGGGTGGGGTGGGGGGGGGGGAGAGGAGGTATGGAAAAGAATAGGGAGTCATGGGTTAAACTGATTAAGTATCAATTAGGGGTCAGTGTGAATGAGGTTGCAAGGTCACGATACCAGAATTGTAATTTGTCTTTTTGCTACTCTACAGAAGTGAAGGTTTGCAGTTTTCCACAAGATCAATTATATTGTTGTTATCCCTTACTTCATTTAAGAAAACTAGACTGGCACAATTACTACTTAGTACTTACCCATAATAACGTAAGGTTTGTTTTCTTGAATGTGGTTAACTCCGCAACGACCATCAAAGAGAGGTGTGTATACTTGAACACTAATCCCAGGGAAGAGAAAAGACTTTCCTTTGAACACATGGGATATCTTAAGCTTCCATACTTTGTTGGCACTGTTGATGACTTCTGTGGGAAGGTCCATCAGCTGCACATATGTGATGTTACTGTCATTAGGCAGGGCTATATCAAGGGCTTTAGCTGTTGCTTTGATAACTGTGGAAAGAAAAATCAGTCACTGAAGTAAAATATCCACAATGCTTTTGCTATGTTTTCCAACATTGAACTTTTAGTATATCATTTTCTGAAAACAACAGCAATGTTAGATGCACACAATATTTCTTTTTTGTCTAAAAACTTAACAAGGTGCAAAGTGTATATGCTAGTAGCTCCTTAATATGAAAATGAAACACATGCATACTATTGAGCCATTGAAGAGGTTTTAAAACTGAATATTTCAGTTGCTTATATAAGCAAGTATTTCCAAAACCTGTTTGCAGGAACTGTGAAAGGATGTACAATTTTCATTTATATACACAGCTTCATTCTAAACACCAACCCTCCCACACTGGGGGGGGGGGGGACCACAAACTGCTTCGAGGAGAGAAACTTTGATGTTTATCCAATGAATGAAATTCAATTATCTCCTTCCTCCTCCCTGGTTATTGCTCATAGAATTTTAGTGTACCCAAGTTTGTGTGACATGTGACAATATCCATTTTCCAGCTGTATTTCAATAAAATAATTCTCTCTTAACACACTAACCTACAGTATCCCATCTTATCTGCAAATCACATAAGCTTGACAAAGATGTGACAGCTGATTATTCTCTGTGAACAAAACTAGCCCATTTGCCATTTTCAAAGACTTATTAATAAGTTCTGATTGGTTTTGGTACCGTTTGACTCAATAACATCTCAATGCATGCTAACTTACGTAGCTCTTTGTTAATCAGACCCTCATACCCAGGGGATGGAAAGGAAAGTTTCAAATCATTTCAAAGCAATTATTTCAGAAGGGAACCGTTAATGGTTGCAATTTCAGCCTCTGGCTGCTCAGACAAAATGGGGCACAGAGCATTCCAACTTGCTTTCGTTGAGGAACATCATCCAATGAAAATTCTTGCCACATATTTTTACTGGCCTATTTGCAAGGTTACACATATTGAATAGTAGCCCTAGGAGAAATATTAATTATACTAGCCCCTTTTGAAGCAAGTCATTTTTTTTGAAAGCTAATATTTACAGCTGTGGGAATGACTTTGTGCATGAAAAACAATTTCTTTCTTTTAGTGAGAATATAATCACATCAAAAGCACACAACATGTTTAAATCTTCAAATGTCCAGCAAATCCCATATAGTAGTAGCTTGTGGTGGTCAAGGGGACAGGAGGGGCACAGGTTAAATTAATCTTAATTGATATGTATTGAGTCCTGAAAGATGTGGGAGTGCTCTTATCCTTTGTATCGGGAAAAATAATTTTCCCTTTTTGTCAGTTCCCGTTGGTCTTGGGTTCCTCCTCTTCCCTTCTCTTCTCTACAATGAGACTGTAGGAAGTTCTCATATCAAATACTAGAAACTCTCCTCCAACATTTTCCATTTTTTCTGTATATATCACAAGGACACTTCTGATATCCTCCGTTAAAGTCTGTAATTTAAACCAGTTTATTTAATGAACAGTTTCAGTTCTAAATTCTTAAGTTTGCTTAGTCCATCCTGAGTATTCCATGCCTCTGTCCCTAATGAGCTCACTGATAATCCACTAATTAATCCCATTTGCGTGCCTTGCTAAACTACGTTTCTTTACCATCTGTTGCTGCATAGATAACGTAAACCACTGGATCATATTTGTTCAGTTGGTTAAATTAAAAATCCCTTTCGTAAACAATATCATGTGTTCATAGGAATGTATATAGACTTTGTAATTTGTACAATGGCTGAGTATGAGTTTGTACAGTATACTACCCAGGAAACCATCGCCACCGTTGTCTGAGACCGATACAATATGGTGGCACCTATACTGATCTCTTTGTAGGTGCAACATGCTGGTTCCATAATTCCATACATTTGTTTTATGTGGCAGAATGTTGTCAGTTTTACTTTGAAATATAGGCTACTATATAAAACTGGTAGAACTTAAATGAGATGCACAAATCAAGAGTGTACAATCCTTACATTACAATGCATCAGAATTGAGAACAAAACATCTAAAGCATCACAATTTTAATTATCAGGTTCGGACGAACCAATGACATCCATACTTTGTCCCTGTTAGAAAGCCCCCCCCCACCCTCATCCCACCAGTCACAAACAAGTTTCCCCTGCTTTACTTGTTTTGTTTATTTGTAATACTTGAATATAGCTGTCTTTGCTTGTGTTTTAAGTTCCAACTTTCTTGTTCATGAAGAATGAAACAAGAACTGAATTGTCAATGTCTTGTTTACAGGTGATTACAGCTAATACCTGTGCATGTGTTCTGTGCTACTTGTAAAGAGTATTATACCAAGAAGTGAAATCTTCCTCCCAAACATTTTCCTTCAGTTCCAAGTCCCAGCCCCAGCCCAGCCCCAGTCCCAGCCCCAGCCCCAGTCCCAGTCCCAGTCCCAGTCCAAGTTTATAACATGAAACATCCAGCTGTCCTTGGATACTTTCACATAATTCGTATAGTTTTTAGCTCAACTGAAAGCTGTCAGTTGAGCTATAGCAATCGTGCGATTCTGCTAAAATTCTGTCACTTTTGCCACAATGTTTGAATGACTGCCATTTCGTCATGTTTCGTTCGATTTGGCTTAAATATTGTCAGTGGTTTGTTAGAGTTATTTTATAAGTTTAAAGGTCATTCATTCAAGGTCACAAGAGGTCTTTTTCTGAAAACGTAAGGAATGCTACTCAAATCTGCTGAAATGTTATGGATATAATGTTTGAATGGTGGTGAACCAACCTTGAAGGAAAAATATTTTTGCTGTCATGTGAGGGCCCAAAACAGGGCCTTCTGTAGGGTTCTCAGAGATGGTGAAATGTAGGCCACAGATCATATACAATGATCAGGAAATGTGTTTGTCAACTTTCTAGTATTCATGACCAAAATGCATTTTGATGTGAGTAACAAAGTGTCTTCCATCTTCATTTTCCGGTCAGTTTTGGAAATAACCCGCCAGTGAGAGACTTGATCAAACTTTTACTTGTTATTAAGTTTTCCCATCTAGTTTGATGTCATTCTCTGTAAAAGGAACTTGAACTTTTCCACAGTTTGTGTGTGGAATACGACATGGGAGAATGACCTATATTGTTGGAGCTGATTCAAACTTCTGCTCTTTAAAGTTTCTCTGTGGTACGTCAATCGTAAACAAGTAACAAGTTGATCAATTATTGCATGGGCGCAATTTCATGAGCAAGTTTGGATCAGCATAAATGTGATATCCGCAATGTTAGCAGATTTAGCAGAGGAATATTTTTTTCACGTTTTTCGTTCTCTCATTGCATGAATGAAAACTATGAAATACTGTTGATTCTTTGTTAATATGGTGAACTTTAAACATCTTATGGCATAAAATGATAAATTTGTTATCAAATTAATGGTAATTAGCTTTCTGCTATTAAAGGTGGTTACATGAAAGAGACTAGGTGGGAAATTCTAATAGTTAATATATAATTTTGAGTTTCACAGGCAATGACTGCTATATTCTTGGTTGAATTTGAACTACAGTAGGAAAGATGTCAACTAGCTGGCTGGCTTGGCAACCCAATGGTGAAATTACCATCTTTCTGTACAAAGGTTGGCAGCTTGTACCACACATCAAATGCACTGGGACGTGAATTGTAGTGTTTGTTGTCAGGGCCTCACGGCCAAACATTTGTAACATCTGGTAGCTTTCTGGCCATAGCACGGTATTTAGGGCTCAACTGCCTGCCAGGTATTATACCATACAGCTTAACAGTTTGCTTTAGAAAAGCAGCTGTTAATACTTAACCTTGGGAAACCATCTCTGTTTTAAATTGATTTTTTCGCTAAGTATATTTGATCTTGGCACTTTATGCTTGCTGTGTCGGGTTTTATGCACACAGACAAAATTTTTCTGCTATTGATTAATATGTGGTCAAATGCTGTAGGCAATAGCAAATGTTTTTTATTTGCAATACACTCCTTTTAGCAAATAGTCCTGGAGGAAACTGGTAAAATATATATTTACTACTGGTGGTAAAAGAGGTGCAGGTGTTGTTCATTTCATGTAGTACAGATATATGAGTATAGGCCTATAGCTGCTTCTCTGTATAAAAACTCTCAGTGGTTTCAAATAAGTTACTGTAATTAAGATAAGAGGTCATGACCGTATGACTATATGGATCAGGGCTCAAAATAATTTTTTGGTGACGAGGGCTCTTTTCAGCACAAGCAGATTTTTTACGAGGGCTGTTTTACTGATGACGGGGGCTCTTTTTGGTGTTGCGAGGGCTGTTTTTTCTGTATAAATTGTAGCAATTTTTACAATATTTTATCAGTAAAATTAATTACTATAAAAAGTAGACCTACCATTGACTGAGACAAAAAACAAAGATAATTAATTTTCAAGGTGTTACACCAATACACTCTCTTTATTTCAACACTCAAATAAAGCGATTACATAAACAATATAGCGCAAATTTGAAAAGGTACACCACACCAATCAATTTTCCTCCACATCCGTTAGTCCTCCTGCAGGTGGCATGGTAGGATCGTGCACTTCTTTGTCACCCTTTCTTGGACCATAAGGTTGGACATGTGGTCGTCTTGGTTGTTTTCCAGCCTTGAACCAAGAAGTCACAGCTGACTCAACATTAAACCCCATCTCATCTGGGCCCTCCAAGGAGATAACCATCAGATCGTCAACTGTGCTGGTATCAAGACTGACCCTCCAATCACTCTTCACTCTATTCATGAGAGAAAAGGCCCTTTCCACCTTTGATGTAGCCAATGGAATGACTTGAATAATTTCGATGAGGTGAAAAATATTTGAGAAATCCTCATGCCTCTCCGTCATTATTCTCGACCATAGCTCCTGCCACCCCACTCCATTATAATACTTTCGTACTATCTTTTTCAACCGCACCCACTCTGCCATCGCTGCTTCAGTATCACATCCATGTGCTGTGATGATGCTATGGAAGTGATGCAGGAGCACTTTCACCTCTGTGTCACCATATCCTTGAAGGTCTGAAGGCCAATTCTTTGGATCCAACTGGTGGCTGGTGGCTGGTGGCTGCGCTAAATACAGGGTTAGTGGAGATGGATCCAAATCTCACCTCTAAGCATTTTACTACTGGTTCGATTAACCGTCTTCGAGACTCAGGAAAACTGGCCCTACTACTCTCAACATCTGTGAGGGTAACACCTTTGTAGGTTCCTTCAGCACACAGTCCCATGATAGCTTGAAGCTTAGGACCATTGTTATCTGCCATTTCACAAAGCACCTCCTGTGAAGTTGTGATGTTGTCAATGACATCTGGCAAGCTGATATTGTCTCTCTGGAAGATGAGGGAAAGATGGGACAACTCCTCTAATATGTCCATATATAGGGCCATGTGTAGAAGAAACCTACATGATGAAATCTTTTTTACCCAGCCTCTAATTTTGGCAGCATCCTCTCGCTTGATATCTTGTCGTTCACCACTGCCGACATCATTCAAGTGTGCTACAACAACAGGGAAATTTCTTTCCAGTGCCAGTAGCGCCCGTCTCCTATGGTCTACCCATCGTGTGCCATCAACACGTGTTGGCCGTAGCACTGACTGCTCAAGAGCGTCTGCCAACTCATTGAACTCTCGAAGACGTTTCGGTGACTTTCTGTAGAATCCAGCATAGAAGGATAAGAAACTATCAACCTGAAAATGACAGAGAAACCCAGTCAACCTAAATGCAAAATGATCAATAAAAAATTATAGTATTTTGTGTTAAACATTTTTGCATAATATCCTTTTATTTTGTGCATTTACATACTCTATGTTATTTTTATTTGACATTGAAATAAAGTGTCAATCACAAACCTCTTTAGAGAAATAAGTATCTCTGAATGCATCTTTAGCAGCGAGTTCCAGTCTGTGGGCTACACAGTGGATGCCCATTAACCATGGCATTTCATGATGCAACTTTGCAAATATGCCCTCATTCCTGCCAAAGTTAACAGCAGCTCCATCAGCACCAAATCCAACGAGATGTGTCTTCCATTCTGTGTTCCCTCTCTCGATGAACATTGTGTTGATGCAATCCAATACACCATCTGCTTTGGCATT
Source organism: Apostichopus leukothele (assembly GCA_010014835.2). Classification (NCBI taxonomy): domain Eukaryota; kingdom Metazoa; phylum Echinodermata; class Holothuroidea; order Aspidochirotida; family Stichopodidae; genus Apostichopus; species Apostichopus leukothele. The sequence continues at coordinate 99 of JAAAKB020126086.1, read as the reverse complement.
TTCAACATCTTGAATCCTAAATTAGAATAATTATAATTATAATTTTAATCCAGCATATTACCCTACCAAACAATATGAGAGAAAAAGGGAGGGGAGGGG
>JAAAKB020125976.1:0-12703 GCA_010014835.2 Apostichopus leukothele | reverse complement strand
GTTCCCGTGAAATTGGCCCTGGATTTATATCATCCGCTGTTCTGTAAATAAAGCATATTATAGTTAAAACATAATTGACTTACAGCTAAGTCTAAGAAAGATATTTATATATACTGAGGTATCGAGAGCCACTTCGGGCCCCTGGGACCGTTATGTCATAGGGCCCTCTTGTTACACTCGTCAGGCCCTCGCTATATAGTTACCATTATTTGATAGGTCCTATAATGTGTCATGAAGTCGTTTAATCACATATTTTATTTTTATTTTAATGGTCATTAGTATTTACCCCTACAATTTAGCATGTATAGCTTCAAAAGTACTTTTCTTGAGGTTCTGGCTTCCCAAGTTATCCATAGACTAGAGGATAGTATAATTAGACAATCTAATGTCTAAACGAGGAACGAATGGTTTGAAGGGGGCAGAAAAGTACATGCTCGCTGTGGTTTGTAAAAGATATTTGGGACAATGCCAATGACATACATGGAAGTTTGAAAAGTGGTGGGAGATGTGCAGGGTAGGGAGAAAGGGGTGGAGAGGGTGGTGAGGAGGGGATGGGGAGGGGTGCATTTCGGTACGGCTTTTGGCTGGTAGTGAATGCAACCACTCACATTATGTTCACACATCAATATATATTTCTTCCAAGTCTTCCTCTGCTATTGTTTGTTTCTAGGTTTGACATGGGTGGAAATTAAAGAAATTCTCTACCATGGGTCAAGATATCTAAACGACCGTTGGAATGTTATGGATTTCTTAACTTTATCTATCTATTGGGCTTCCATTGCCCTAAGATTCGTGGTTTACACCAGTACGGTACGTATTACTCTGTCAAGGTTGACCATTTCGTTTATGGTAGGCCATGTGGGACAAACTATATACGAATATATACAAGAATTAAATCAGCTGACTTGAATACGTGTATATATTCGATTTAGTACGCGTATATTTTCGAATTAATACGCTTAGAAAATATGGTAATATCTTTGTCCCATGTGGCCTACCATAGTCGTTTTGATATATGCTTCATTCAAAGTCGGGTATCAACTTTAAATCTCAGTGTTTGGCTTCGAAGAAAGCCAAGAACCATATTATCAACATCAAGAAATACCCACATATGAATTTGAGTACTTAAGTATTTGATTATTTGCTCAAGAGAGCTTACAACGTCTGAAAACCGATATGCTTCATCTATGACAAGCCACGTGGGACAAACACCGCATAATATATCCGCGTATTAATTCGAATATATACCCGTATATATTATTTGCCAATCATAAGGCTTGAATATATCCGCGTATTAATTCGAATATATGCACGTATTAAGTCATGCTGTTGTCTAAGATCAAGTACGTTTGGCCTGGGTGGGTGTACGTCGATAGATACTAACATTGCCAAGGCTCACTTATTGCAATGGCGAGGCTGCAATGTGGGTGAAAGCTATAAGACATGCCGGTTATTGTCTGATTCAATACGCGTATATGTTTGAATTAATACGCCTATATATTCGTACAAATACGAGGATATATTATGCGGTGTTTTGTCCCATGTGGCGTGCCATATACATCAGTATGATAAACCGAGCTCATTCGCAGAATTAAGAAATTTTTATTTTCCATTTAGTTTTGCCTCATCTAACCAAAAATAACACACAACACAGTTATTACACATTTATTTGTAAAACGAATGGGGTTCAATAGATCAGCAAACTAAATGACAAGTATATAATGATTTTTGAAATCTATTAATTTACATATTTTGTACGATCTTGCAGGATTTCGGTGAGCTTGAATTGATGACCACGACCGCTCTTCCAACCTATATGCCGACTTTGATGATGACGACGGATGACGAAGACATCACCATCATCTCGAGTGGAGACCAACCAACCACCAGTCCTCCTGAAGACTTGGAACGCATCCTACGGGAGATTGAGGACCTTGCATTCGTCGTCGACGGCATCCGGGAGAAACAAGCCAGTAACCGCGACGACGTCGATAAAACCGTCAACATGTTTAGGAACACCTTAGATGAAGTCCAGACCAAGATTGACGACATCATGGAGAGCGTTGAGAATTCTGGATCTTCCAGTAGCGGTGGAGGGAAGGTTGGGAAAAGAGGCAAGAATACGGCGGGGGGTGGGGGCAATTTCAAGCCGGAACTAGTAGGGGTCAGGGTGAATTGGGACGACTTTTCACCGATGTTAATAGCTGAGGGTTTGTTTGCAGTGGCGAAAGTCTTGAGCTTTCTCCGGCCAATATGCTTTACGGTCATGAGTAGACACGTGGGGCCTATGCAGATCTCTCTAGGCGGTATGATGTTCGATATCTGCAAGTTTCTCCTTATCTTCTCGTTCGTCTGGTTTGCTTTCTCTCTTGGTATGAACCAACTCTACTCCCCCTACTCTTTCGACGCCAGGCTACTCTGCGACCGTCAACAAGATCCGATTGCAAATTGCAAACAGCCCTTCGATTCGTAAGTATAGTTGATATTTTATCCGTTGATAATAAAGTAACCAGGCAGCAACAAAAACTGCAGTGTTGTTTCAATGATGCTACCTGAAATCATCTTATATTAATGTGACACACTATAGGCTGTGGCGTATAGCCCAGGATGAACACAACATACTTCAAAGTAGTCCAGTCAAAAAAGCATTGAGATGTGACAAACAATATTCACATTGGGCAGCTGATAACCGAGATGGACAATTTTCTTGTATTCAGCATACAGATTGATCTCTACCAAAGACAATAGGCTTATTCTCCCAAGCTTTTGGTCAGAGGTCAAATTCAATATTGATTCAATAACAAAGCGGGTAGTGTAGGGGAATGCATGGGTAAAGATTGGGGGAATAAGAGGGAGTTGGTAAGGAGTATGATGTCCTCGTGAAAGTGTAGTGGGTCCAAAAAAAATTAAAAGAAGAAGTAGAAAACAAAAGGAAAGTTAAACAGCTGTGCCAAAAAATATATATATATATAGGGATAGTATTCAGTCACTGGCGTATTTTTAAGGGAGAGAGAAAAAAACAGTAAATGGAAGGATAGAGTTTTACTCATAGCCGATACAAAGTAACGCCAAGTGTCAAATAACCTTGTCTTTTAAAGCAGCATTTTGCGTCCTTTTCTATGGTTTTTCTCAACCTCACTGATTACACGATGCCATAACGACATACATAACTAGCTTATCTATTCAAATCTTACTTCAAATGGTGGCATAAAAGTCGAAAATTTACAACTAACAACTTTGTTTTTCTCGAAGATATTTTCCGTAGGGATTCAAATAAACCTCGCCAATACGTAATACAACACCATGCTTGATTTGAGTCGATTGTCTAAAGAAGTTGTACCAGGGAGCTGTTAGAGTCCAGCTCGCTGGTTGTACCAAGTTACCAACTCGACGTTTGAATCTATTTTTAGCAACGGCTCATAACTAAACCTGCATCTCTGATTGGTTGGATTCAAACTAGTGGGTTGGGGGAACTGTATGCGATTAATATAAAATGTGGAATTTGTCGGTGGACACTTTTCTCATTATCTGCAAATGTCCTTAATTACTCGCCAATTAACGCTTTTGGCAGAGAAAAAACTTGGCTAATATCTTAGTTTGCTGTTTTGTGATTGATATATGTAAAAAACTCGATGGACTTGTTAAAAAAGTGGAAAACGGCGACAAAACGCAAAATTATGCTTTAAAGGGTGAATTTACCTTGCAGGTCCCCATTTAAAGACCTGTGTAACCTACTGTACGGTATAAATTATCCAAAAAGGCAAAATCAATCAATTCTTTCTCTATATATACTGTAAATCCATAGTTAATCCTTTACAATGCACTGTCCTTTAAAACAGTTCATTTCTAAGAATGAGGCTGCCCCAATTCAATTCCTCCTCCCCCTCCCCCCCCCTTTCCAGTCCCCCCACCATTACACTAATTGTAGAATTTATAGTGCAAGAAAAACCTATCCTGCAAATTAATTGAACTCTTTTAATCTTTGATTAAAATACTGTCGGGGAGATCAAGGTCTGTATTTTTTTTGTAGTTCCTGGAAAACTGATCAGCGGCAACTCTGACATTTGCTATTAAAGTAGACTCTGCTACTAACTTGTTCTCAGGAGTTACACAAAGTCTGAAACCATTGCTGTCGGCTTACCTGACCTTTTACCGATAGTCTTCTTGGGCTTTCGTTCAACGTTATTTTTCCCTCGTATTTTACTTTTGCGGAGGAAGAATTGGCAACGATCCAACAACAGTAAATTTGCAACACTTATCTCACAGTGTTACGAATAACGACTCCGGCTTTTTAATTAGGTGTCGTTTCTCTCCCTCCTTTTATTATGATCACTTTTTTTTAATTACTATGTATAATACATAGTGTGCAACATTCTGAAGTCTAATTTGTTTTATTTTCAACAACCTGGTCACACAGATTTTGAATGACTATAGGAGTTACATTGGTCATGGTTGTCTTAATACTAGTGTGTATAAATGTATATAAAATGAACTTATGACATTTCTAAAGGAGAGGCAGTCAAACACGGTACCATATGTGTGTCAATATGTGACAAGTTAACATGTAACGATAACAAGCCGTCCTGGATGTGTTCATATACTGTAGACAGGAATATTTTCTTATTTTCTGAACATAAATGGCTTTTTTCTCATCTCGGTGTTGTCTTTAGCGTTCGTCGGAGACAGGATGTCATGGCTGACGACGTTTCAGTGGTCTGTCTTAGTGTTGTGGTCGTGGACTGCATTGGGAGTCATCCACGGTGCAACTTCAGAAGAGTTTGTTCTGGATCAAAATTGTAAGTGCAATTATTTTTACGGACAGTACAGTTTCAAATGTTTACATACGTATTAGACAGCTCTACAGTGTTAAATGCATGGTTAAGAGTGATGTAAGTATATTCAAAATGTAGTTGTTTAATCCTCCTGTTATGGATATTTACATGCAGTACAGTTTCAAATGTTATATATACAGTATTATACAGCTCTGTGTTAAATGCATGGTTAAGAGTGATGTAAGTATATATTCGAAATGTAGTTGTTTAATCCTCCTGCTATGGAGCTTTACATGCAGTACAGATTCAAATGTTACATACGTATTAGACAGCTCTGTGTTAAATGCATGGTTAAGAGTGATGTAAGTATATTCGAAATGTAGTTGTTTAATCCTCCTGCTATGGATATTTACATGCATACATAAATATATGGATCACCTTTGCATGATTTGTAAGCATTGTTTTGCCACAACAATTTTTACTTTATACTCTGATCACTGGGAACTAAGGAATTTATGATCCAGACAATATATACTGGAGAAAATAAGGAGACTTGAAACTAGAAGAAATACTTTAGAATTCATGCTCACACTTGGATTCATAATTACATTTTATTATGCTTTATTTTTAAATTTTTGAGGGAGTAGCACTTAGCTTATCCGAGTCTTTTTAACCCTCCTTAAAGATTGCTATCGTAATAATAATAATAACAAGAAGAACGATGATGATGGTGATGATGATGATGATGATGATCATGATGATCATGATGATCATAATTATGATGATCATCATCATCATGATTATGATGATGAGGAGGATCATGATCATGATTATCATCATCAATGATGATGATGGTGATGATTATCATGATCATGATGATCATGATAATAAACATTACTTCACGAGTGCAAACCAAATGAGTCTGCAACTTTTGAAGTTCACTATAGATTTTCATATTATCTGTATGTTATATCAGAAATTGCTAAGTCAACAAAACCCAAAAGGAAAAAAGAGAAGAAAAAAATGATACACAAATTATGAAACATTACTGTTATGACCCAATAAGAATGCATGATGCACTGCCTGTGTTGGTGGGTTTACTAGTCTCAGTGGGCAAGTAAACATGCCTACACAGTAATTGAGTTCTTATACATACACTGCACGGTTCATACATGTCTATGCATATCTATATATGTGGGTATGATCACTTGCAGTACACTCAGTACTATATATCACAGCTCAACTTATAGAGACATATTTAGAAGTGTTGACATAGTTTGGGTATTTTGTATTTTTGTGGTTCACAGTTGTGAGTTGTGAGTCATAGTTCATAGTTCACAGTTGTGAGTCACAGTAATAATATTTAGATATGGATATAATATAGTGTTAAATTACACAATGCACAATGCAATGAAGACTTACTAAAATCCATTGTTATTTTGGCTTAAATTGTATTCATTGTTCAATGTGCATGGATACCATGCAGAGCAATTTTTTAGCTGTAGGTCTTTTCTGTTCTTTATCTTTGGTTACCCGAAAAACATGTAGCATGATCATGAAGAATAGTCAACATGTACAGTAGACTGTATGAGGGTTGTGTAGAGTAGGTGTGGTGAATAGAAAACCAGCTTTGGGTTAAAAGAATTGTCTGGTAGCCCTTAGAAGTTACCTTAAAAAATGATAAATAATTTTCCAAACATGTTTTCAAAATATGAGAACGCTAATGTTGTACTTTGAACAACTGGTACAGAACGTGATGTCACCTTTACAAATGCAGATTGTGACATAAACCACGCTCCATGCAGTTCTTACAGTAATCACAACATAAACCGCGTTTGAATACAGATTAACTTCTTCCTTAGTTTTCGGTGAAATTTCTTATAAATTATATATATGTTTTAAAAAAATTGTTAAGCCGTCATATATGTAGTGTATCGGGGATGTGTACGTAACATATAATAGGCAATCACCTGTGCGTGTACATGCGAGAGTGTATTTGCTGAGGAAATGGGAGTGCTAACTTCAAGTCGCTCGTTTTGCCTATTTGCCAGCACTACGTCAATCACCAAATTTATGCGTTCGAACAAGCGGTGCTTTTGGTGAGAAACTGGTGAATTTGAAGAAAACGTCGAATGGGGACAATTTGCACATGGTTAGAAAGAGAAAAATAAGAACTATGAGGACAATGTATCAAAATCTTCAACCAGACAATCCCTTTAATAGTAAAAAGTCCACTTCAGTTGGATCTTAGGCCTATTACTAATTTTGTTTCATTTTCAGTTTCTCCAAAGTGACCTGAATAATTATAAATTTGTCATTTTTGCCCATTTTGAGGTTTTTTAATTACAAATTGCAATCCGAATTTGATGTTACAAACAACTTAAGTCATCCACCGGACGACCACCATAGTTGATTTTGATTGACCGAAAAGAAAATTGGTCGTCTCGGACGATTGGACTACCGTTAAGCATTTGCTGTGCCACAAGAACAGTTACATGTGAAATAACTTGAGAGATCTATGCAACACCGTATATGTATGCAAAATGTGTTAATGTAGGAATTTCACATTATATTTTTTATCTTTCATTCTAGAAATAGTCAACAATGAATTTCCCTCTGAACCATCCTTTTATCAATATTTATACCAGACGATTGCAAGTTATGGTACTGTATATAAACATTAAAAATATCTCTCATCTGTTAGATTAAACTGAAAGTTTCGTGTACAGTAGTTATAACAAATTAACAATAAGTCAGATTGTGTGTAAGAGGTTTATACTGAGAAATAAATTCCATACACAGCCAAAGAAAATGACTTTACCCTGCTGTAGGAATCCAGATGCTAAACACTTCAGATGATGGACAACTTCACCTAAAGAGTAAACTGTGTATTTTAATTCTCTCTTCCTCCTCTGTATAGCTGAAGCCTGCCACAACTTAACAGTTCATGAATGGAAACAATTTACAGGTAATAATTATACACAGTATGTTGCTGATATATATAAGGTTACAACAGAAATTAATCAGTGGGATAGAAATTATATGTACAGTACTACTGTACTATGTAATCTACATGAAGGTTGAATGTTTGGTTGGCATGGATAAACAAAAAGGTTGACAATATTTAGACTGTATCATGCATTCTGCATGCTGACAATGGGGGAGGGAAGGTGCAGGGCAAGGAGAAGGTGAAGGGCAAGGTGAAGGGCGAAATAATGTACTACTGTACTATGTACTTTACATGAAGGTTGAATGTTTGGTTGGCGTGGATAAACAAAAAGGTTGACAATACTGTATATAGACTGTATAATGCATACTGATTACAATACAACACAGTATAGTACAGAACAATAGAGTGCAATACAATGTTTGTTGTCTAATTCTATGAAAGAATTATCCTATGTCATTAAAATCAGAACTTAGAATTAATATAAACATTTCAGTCTTCATGCATGAACTGGTATTTATGATGTTGGAGTCTAGGCAGTGCATACAAGAATATAGTGTAAATGCTTCATCATTCAGTCAAAGTAGGCTACAGTAAATCTTAGCTGTCATAATTTTCCCTCAAAAGTCCAGCAGCAAGCAAGCCCGCATGGCCATCAACATCATCTATAACAGTGGTCCACATACTCTTAGGTCCACAACCGAGAATCTTCCTTGAAGACTGATTAGTGACCCACTAGACCTAAAACCATCCTAATCTATGCTTGGTATGCATAGAAGCTAGCGTGGACAATGGACATTGTGTTATGCAAAATAAGTCACAGCGTTATCAATCTTGATTGGCAAGCTCTGAAAACTGTCAATAGGCGAAAATTTGTGACATCTGCAAACCCCTACGAGCCTATACGTTTAATTATAGTGCTCTCAATCAGCGCTACATCCTTTGTGACCTGTGAACACTGCGAGAGGATTTTACCTGCCAACGCTCACAGTTTTATGTATCGTCTTATGCTGGGATAACCTTCTAAGTCGATCTACGTTTAGATTTACAGAGTTGGGTTATAATTTTTTAAATCAAGGATGCGAGTCTTGTGGAATTGTCGAAGAAGTGTAATGACAACTTCTGACTTGCAGTTACTGTAGAGCAATGACTTTTATGTGACTCTGGAATATTTTGCAAAATGGTCAGGTTTGGGTACCATTCTCCTGGGCGTGTCTTTGCAGTAATCTTCCAGGTTGACACCTTTGAGAGGTTGCCAAGTCTGAAAGGGAACTCTAAAGTCTTTAACAATTTACCTTCTCACCCTCACTTACAAAGCCATCCATTGGTTTTGCCTCAAGCTATATATCCAACTTACTCAACTAAAAAATTCTGACTCGCTCACTCAGATCTAACAGAGCTATTCTATAAAAGCCGCCAAAAATTCAAACTAAGACGAACGGTGAGCGTTCTTTTCAATTTGCGCCCCCCAAACTCTGGAACACTCTCCCCACCCTACATTAGGAATGCCCCTACCATAGACAATTTTAAAAGCATCTTAAAAACTCACTTATTCACCTGCTACCCACATTGGACCTTGTAAATTTTTCGATCCTTTTGGTGTATCTTTACGGTTTAGTTCTACTTTGCTGTATTTTTGTTCTCATTTTGTTTCATGTAAAGCGCATTGAGACTGTCTGTATAATTAGCTATATAAATCAGTATTATTATTATTATTAGTATTATCATTATTATTATTATGTCTTTTAACCTACAGAGTGTGCAGCAAACACTTACAGTGTTGGAGACACTTTAAACCTGACATGTACCTACAAGGTACCTACCAACTCTCAGACCATTCCAGACGAGGAAATTGCTTGGTTTAAAGATGGCCGCTCACTGAATGTGACAGGTTCACACTATAATTCCCAAAATGGCCTCCTGCTTGCAGACAGTGGGAATTATTCCTGCCGACATGACGACCGAGAACTGGTTTCTCTGCCTGTTCAAGTTGGAGGTGGGTAGTCAGTTCTAATTTATTACTTTTTGTCCAGCAGAAGAGCCATCGCCATCCGGCGTCACTTCGAACCAGTCCGTCTGTACACCTCGAGAATACCTTCGGACGGTTTTTCAATCACTGTACCGTAAAACCATGGCATGACGGTTGAGTATTCATATGCTCTATTCAAAGATAAGCCATGCACGTCCTGAAAATACAATAGAAACTGCAGATGTCTCATTAGATCAATTATGGTTTATCTAATACCATGGATAACTGTGGTAATAGTAGAGCTAATACATGCAACAAAGCGGTAATTCTAGAGCTAATATATGCAACAAAGCGGTAATTCTAGAGCTAATGCATGCAACAAATTGATAATTCTAGAGCTAATACATGCAACAAAGCGATAATTCTAGAGCTAGTACATGCAACAAAGCGGTAATTCTAGAGCTAATACTTGCATTAAAGCGTTAATTCTAGAGCTAATAATGCAACAATCGGTAATTCTAGAGCTAATACATGTGCAACCAAGCGGTACCTCTAGCGCCAATACATGCAACAAAGCGGTAATTCTAGAGCTAATAGATGCAACAAAGCGCTGACCCTCCTTTTTTTCTTATTATAATAGGTACAGTAGCATTGACTGGTGAACTGGTGTTAGAGATGAACTTCTTTCATTGTCCATGACAGCTTATATGTACAAAACACCTCCCAAATGGTTTTAAAATGCATAGCTACTGGCAACAACAAAAAAATCTTGTTGTTTGGCTCATACTTAAGTATTTTAGTACGCAAACAATACTGTGGTTCCGGTTATTAAGTCAAAAGAGACAGTAATTTAGAGAAATTTGGTGTCAAATTAGCAGATTCTCACTGACCAGAAACTTGATGCGTAAAAGCTCATGAACGTACAGGTCAATGTATGACAAACGCGAAACAATAACAATGGACTTTCCACTTCCTTCTCGTAAGAAATTGAACCATTTATTAACTTCACTCTTCCAATAAACATGCAGCTACAAGAGAAAGAAATGGTTGCTAGAATTGTTCACTCATTAGTTAAAGGGTAGAAATTCTTCAATTAAAAGTAACTTATGGTCAAAAAAACTGCCTAAATGTCTGGTCATATTTCGTAAGATCTATTATAGGCCAGTACACATACTGTGCTGTATTATATCAAGGTCTTGCCGCAATTGAAATGCCTACCTTGTGTTGGGGTTGGGGTTGTGGTTAGGGTTGGGGTTGTGGTTAGACAGTCGTAGAGACAGAGGTCCCGCTAGAGACTGGCAACATCATCGGTTCACCAAATACTCTCTCAAAACTTCATACCGTTTCTTTGATACAAGAGCCATGATCTCATTTGTCTATGCAGTATTGCTGTTCAGCATGCTGTTGGTATTCAAAGTTTACCTGAGAAAGATAAGGTACCTTTACCTTAACTTTATCGATATCAAGCTTTTCCAAGTTAAAAATATATATCTTCTTGCATATCATATCAGAAAATGATTTTTGTGCAAAGCTGGGATTTTTAATCTGCAATTCTTTTACTTGTACCCAGAGAAACCGAGTAATGTTGCCGTGGCAACCTGCAGATGTAGAAGTAGAAAGCGGTTTAACTGCAGTTGGCAAGGAACTACCAATTATAGACTGCCTACCATTCACCAAATGAAGTTGACTTATAAACATGACAACCTGGAGTATGTGGCTCATTTGTTTGTTTTTTTTTGTAATATTGTAATTAAAAATCTTTGGATTTTGTGACATGATTTCAAGGGAACTAAATATCTGCTGACACGTTGAATTAATTTTGTTAGTCAATCGCTTGAGCATGTTGCTTTCCATGTTGTTGATACTTGGCCTTTTACAGGAGCATTAAGTTTAGTATCATTCCCCTTGATCCTCAGATCTCCCACTGCAGTTTAGATCGGGGCGGACAATTACTATTTAAGCCAAATTTCACTTTAATTAACGACTAATACCATCCTATAGTGCCCTACAAAACTAGAAGAAAAAAAAATGTTGAGAAACAATATTTATAACCATTCACTTTATATTTGATTCTATTCTATTCTCTTCTATATTATTCTTTTCTTTTTACAGGTACAAAACATGTACGTTTGAAACCAACACCAGAACCCATGTGTTTGACATGGAGAGTCTGACCAAAGGTTACCGAGGGGTCGTCTCAACCACCAACTGCCTGGGTCATAGCCATTCAAACTATTTCAACGCTGACCCCCATAAGCCACCATGTCAATGTAAATATTTCATGTTTTTGATTCTCAGTTTTGGCGTTTGCTTCATTTCTGCGAAACTGGCTTGAATTTAATACGTAACATAGTGAATTCAAGCCTGTTCCACAGAATGAAGGTTTTGTTATTAAATTCACATGATTCATCTGACCCCATGCAGCCGTTTTGAAATTTGTTGAAGATCTGATCCGAGTCCATTGCTGCAGCTATATTCCTGAATGGGTGGGTGGGTGGGTGTAGTGTTAAATGTAACATTATACAGTGCACAATTTTGCAGTTTTTATGTAATCAAAACATTAGAATGTGAATTTTTAGGGGGGGGGGGGATCATTGCTTGAGATCAAAGTCCCTTTATTCCAGATTTACCCAGAAATGAATCCGATACAAACAGTGTTCAAAATCACAATATTAAGGCATGGACTTAAAGCACAACAAAAATCAATATAACCAGCTCTCTCTTCACTTTTACAAACCGGTTCATGAGACTCAGATTTTCCGGTATGAAATTTTGGCATGTTTTGTTGAGATGTATGAGACGTATGAAATATTTGCAGATTGTGCGTTTGCAGTTCCTTTTATTTGAAAGCTTGTGCAACGTTATCTAAGAAAATGATGGCACCTTTTGCATCTCGGTTTGGTGTGTACCAAGCATGTAAACTGTGACTTAAATCCCGGTTCGAGTCACTCCAAGATTAATGTATGTCGTCCAGTTACAGAGTTGTTGACAAATGACAATTCATAATCATGGACG
>JAAAKB020125866.1:0-12705 GCA_010014835.2 Apostichopus leukothele | reverse complement strand
CGTCGGTAATTAGACACTAGTGTACAGTCAATACATGCAGCTACGGTCAATACCCACAACACAGTGTACATAGCAGCAGCGATGGACATCTCAGCAGGGAGTTGTTATGGAACTACCTGATCTCAGGTCCAGATAAAAGATAACAAGGTATCACGTTTCATTACTGTCTGCATTTTGTAGCGATAAGAAGAAAACGTCACTTGCAAGCAACGGAAAGTTAACTTTTTTTTAGAGGGCGGCACACGGTTTGGGGCGAGTCTTCAATGCCTTTAAGAGAGACAAAAGGAGACTGGAAAAGTAGCAAGAACCAAAACAGACAAAGCAAAAGCAAAGACACTCAATATATAGGAAGGGAAATACACGAATCTGGTCAAAAGAGACAGGCCAAAAGTGGAAAAGACTTTTAAAGACAGCGCGCATGACGAGGACACAATAAACGATGAAGACATTAGATGTTACATGACAACCTTGTTACATACTCACTTTTGATGTCCTATTTATAAATATTTATATTTATACTGGAAATAAATAAATGAATAAAAAATGAAACCGAAAGAAGAAAAACAAAACATGAAAATAGACGGTGGTGAAATTCGATATATCATACATGTGGAAATGTATTACAAAGTGAGCCAATGTAATCTAGAAAGATCAATTTTGTTCATTCATTATTGTTATTTTTTATTCATATTTTCTTGCTGTTTTATCTCAGGGAGCAATCTATGGGACATGACGGTTTGGTTGAGCTCAGATGAGGAAGGGAACTCCCAGCTGGCGGCTGTCTATAATATCATGTCGGACAAACAATCTAGTACTGATCTCACACCGAATCAAAGACTAAACTTTGGGCCAACAAAGGTCAACTTTAAGATTAGGAATCCTAAATGTAAGAAATTGAAATATGTTTGTGTTAGATTCGGTTTGAGCGACAATGTTCTCGCTGATGGGGTATCCCTGTTCCTGGATCCGGGTTCTGTTGTACAGAGCTGCACCCCCGTACCGACCTGTAGGGACATTAAAAAATGAATGCGGGGGAAAAAACAAGCCTTATTTTTTTTATTTTTTTTATCGTGTAGAGTACCTTAATATTCGAATGATTTGCTTGATTTAAAAAGTTAGGTGACCGTATAGTTGTGTTTAGCTATTAAATCATATTAGGGTTTTCCAGCGAAACAGTTGATAAGTGTTTATAGTCATTTACAATGGAAATTATGATTCTTAAATTCAGCTCATAGATGAGAAAGCTGTATACCGTCACCTAACAGGTACTATACAACCTTGTAGTAAGAGTACAACAATTTGAGTACAAGCATAGGTCCTCATGGTATATACTCGAGTACAAGGCTCTAAGACCTTTAAACGCGCGCTTCCTAACTGCAAAACATAACAACTGTCGCGTATTCATCGTGCACGCTATGAGCGATTTGTTCCTGTGATGGCGCCAGCCTCTAATGTGAAGCGTATGTAGAAAGGGGAGGAAAATATAACAGCCGTATAGCATTTTCCTATTTCTATGTAGGGAGACTCATTCTCGTCACTGCGCAGACTCCGCAGATTCTAGTGGCTATACTAGGAAGTATATATGTTTATACGCCATCTGTGTCATTGGTCTGGAGTAGTGAAAAATTGTAAAACGTTGCTTGAAGTGTCCTATTGCAGTGCTATATGTATATCGACTTAACTTCATAGATTATGGAAAAGAGCAGCGGAAGTTATGGCTAGTCTGGGAGGCATTTCCAGCCAAAATTTTCTTGTACGCTTCGCGCCAATCATGGTGGCGCTACGCTTAGATAGTTTGCCTACATTTTCGCCCCTCCCTTGGCAAATTCCTGGCTACGCGCCTGAGTGAAACTGAATCATGCTTTATTGTCGAGACCATGCAGTCCAAAAAAACAACACAAATAATAGCAGCAGGGTTATATTTCAACCTGCTTAAAAGTACAGTTAAGTTAAACACCAATAAATCTCGACAAGTGAATGGCTGTACCCTAACAATTCCCTGGTTTGACGTCACAAAGATCGTAACCCTACACCTGTCAGAGCAACGTCCAAAAAACAACAAAATCAAAACGTACGGTGGTATAAATTAGAGTTCTTTATATTAGTATGAAGGAACCCTAGTATAAATAGGCATTGCTTGTAGGTTTCATGCTCCACTCCTATGTGCAAAACAGTATACATTCATTGTATTGATACGCTCTAGTGCCGACCTAACTAAAGTAATCATATTAATAACAGAGGTATAAATAGAATCAATTTGTGATCTCGTTTAACTTCATGGGGGAGTGTTAAATACTATATACATCGTAACAATGGTAAGGAATTCATTCTTTGAGATTCAAGGTTACCAATAAAGGATCGTCATTCCCGGCGTCATATCTGTGTAGTTAGCTAAAGGATATATATTTGTATATATGTATACAGCCGTTGCGCAGTCTGTAACCATTTAACTTAATCGGCTGTCGTACCGAATGCTTTTTTTGTGAAATTGGAAAGGATTTGATTATTTTTGTTATAGGATATTCTTATTAGGACCCGAATGTAAGGTAAGTGGACCATACTATCTTACCACACTCTAACCATACTCTCTTACCAAACATCCGGGTATTTATGTGGTGTTTAGTTGGTATGATGTATGATATATGGTAACACACAATCTCGATATATTGTGTAAGCATGTCAACATGTAATATGCGTTTTTACAGTGTATGACGTCACTGGCATTTATTGGGAATTGCATGGGTCTTACCGAACACGTAGTCGAGATTATGACACACAATGGCTTTCCAAACAGAACCGTGAAAGCGTATTTGCACTTATAAGTTATAGGTCAACGCTGACTTTCCTTTAATGAAAGTTCATATGCAGGGATTATTCAGGGTGGGTGGGGAGATGGATACGGTAGTTCTCGAAAGTCGAAAACTGCGTATCACCGTTTTCAAACTTCTAATTTCTTTACTGCCCCACAAAGAAAATATATGATAATAATTTGCTGTTCCTTCACATCTAACATATCGGATCTTCAGCGTTTAGTTTTCTCTATGCCATCAGGCGTTGTCATGGTTACACCAATCGTTGGTCCATTGAAGTATTTACGCTATAGGTTATACTTATACGTTGTGGTCATACACTATGTATTCCTATAAATATAGTCTTTCTTTACAGACATTGCTCATAATTATCCATGACACCATTATCACTCATTATGCTTTCACGGTTTATCACGGTCTCGGTCACCTTTAAGTGTCATTTATGTGCGGCATAGATAGCCCAAGGTATCATTTTAAGTTTGCTGGAAGTTCTTAACATCAGCAGTTGCGGTAATCAGGGAAGACCACAATTTTCTTTACAGCGTAGTTAATATTTTCCTAAGAGATGAGGAGGATATTTATGCAAGCTAAATGCCAAAGTCCTTCCGGTAAGAGAATCAGGAAACCGCCTCTGATACCGATGAGTATATATACATGTACGCGGTATGAGACACAGTGTGACTTTATCAAACTTAATGCACTAAGTTGCCAGTTTATAGGAGTTGCTATAAAAAAAAAAGTAGTCCAGGACGACTACCGAGTTGGGTGGAAGGAAGCGAGTTCTCGAGTCTATTCAAGTGCCTGTTCGTAGCTGGAAACCCGATCGAGAGACACGGCTTATATATTGGAATAGCACAAGAACCTTACGGTTCTTGCACATAGCACAAGAACCATAAGGTTAAACGGTACAGCAATACATGGTGAATACTTACCTCGCCATTTCGAATTAGTGTTGTACTCATTCTTGATGTGACTGCAATCATGCTTAGTTAAGTTAATTCAGTTTAGTCATCGGTCCGTTGTGTTGGCTTATCTATATCGATACCGTGCGTTGATATGTCATGAGGATATATAAAACACAGATGTTTGAAATTCTTTCTAATCCTATATTTATATTATTATTATTATTACTATTTTTATCACCATTCAGATTCGGCGATATATCGGCTTTCTTGATGGATAGATGATGTATCGTTGGTTGAGAAGAAGGAAATGGGATATCGTGATTATAACTACCCTGGTGACCTTCTTCATATTGCGGGCCTATAAAGATAGTGGAGATGAACGACCCGGCGCCAGAGCTCATAGAGTGGTACAGGCACGGAACGTGGGAAGGTATGTTGGCCTATACATGGACGAGCTACCAATATGTTAAGACTTCAGTTTCATGTATCGTGTAAAAATGTTTCAAGCATAGCTTTCAAATCGTCAGACATATTGTTCCCTAGTGATTCCCAAGAGATTCATTTCCCTTTTCACTCATGTAATGAATCCATTATTACGTAAAAGCAATACGAACTACGATATCTATGCGGCCGCTAACGACTACAATCTTAGTCCAGGAAATACTTCAATGTAATAGGAACATTAACACAACATTACATGTGCGAAACCTTCCTGCCATTTTACCAACAGGTGGGTGGTGAATCAATTCTTGGCGAATATCTTTCTATGGTGTTATGTTGCGTATATAACGATATTAAGACTTTACAAACGAAAACGTTTCCTTTGCTCAGTTGGATTTCGAACAGTGTAATCTCTTTGGACCAATGCTCAAAGGGATTAAATATACATAAGCTATATTCATATGTTCTTGAGGGATCATAAATGCTGATTTTTGTTCTCGACTTCCTTAGAGCGGAGATCTGAGCCTACAAGCAAAGCCTAGCTCCCCGTAAATGAATTTAGAAGATGTAGAATGTCAAGGTTAAGTCGGACTGATATTTTGCTGCTTGCCTAGTATATATCGTTGTTTGTATACGTGTGCTTTGTGGACGTTCTTAAATTCCCTGCGCTCCATCGCGGCCTTTTCTTATCGGATTAACCGTCAGCTCAAATTTGCATGGGTTTTCTGTTAGTCTTTGAAGGGCTAGGCAGGCTTACTACTATAGTACGCCTATAGAACCACTGTTCAAATCATTCTAAAATGTGAATTTATCTTGAGGTATATATTGTTAGTAAACCGGCCTTATATGTTTGTTATACATCGCTTGTCATGTAGGCCTAAATATACAGGTCGTTTGAAGTGTAGTATGGATATACCAACATTGCTCAAGATTTACTAACTGTATCCCTCCCTGCGCTTAATTAGCTATAGCTTTTACGTCTAGGCTTATCATCCATGTTATAACATATCCTATTGTGTTGCTGGAGTTTAAACATATTGCGTTACTTGATAAGTGTACACAAATGCTGAAATGACGCTATCGGCTTAGATATTGGCTTCAACACTGTTACACTGCATTTGTCATTGTTCCAACTTCAGTTCTCATTGATTGAGGTGTACCCATAGAAACCCTTTTGAGTTCTTTGGGTGTACCAGACTGCTAAGAACTTTACAGTGATACGGTCTGAAGAATCAAGTGACGTCACTAACATAACTATGTACAAATACGTGTACACAACCACCTTACACGGTTAGGAATATAAGCATATCGAAAGAAGCATGTGGAAAGAGGGCAGTAGCGAAAGAGGGCATATGAAAAGAAAATGCATTTACACGAACAAAGTGACGCATTTAATTCGAATATATCCTTCACAAACAAGAACATTTCCTGTAGATAATTGCGAGCGAAGATGAGGATAATTAATTGATGTCATAGCTGGAGTGTTAGGCGCTGAACCAATCACCGCCGTCGCCAAACTCTACAACTCGTTCCTCAGTTTTGAGAATATACAAAATCTTGAAGCTTTAAAGCAGTATAGGTTGGATTTTCTGCATTCTTTTTATATTCCTTGCCGAAGGACTCGATGCGATGGTGGTGGCATGGGTATCTATGCGTATGTGTGTGCGTGTGACACTTGCTAGTAAACGCTTTAACTTCAGAAGGATAACTGGGCTACATTTCATATTTGGTATGAAGGTTCCACTTAGGTAGAACTGGTTTGGAATTGCTGTTGGTATTGGTCAAATGTCATTTGAGGTCAGCACGGGTCAAAGTCTGAAAACATTGTTCACACAATATCTCAAGAAGAAGATGATGTTGCATGAAGTTCAAACTTAGTGTGTAACTTGCCGTTGGTGAGTGGACGATCTGTATAGTGTTTTATATGAATATCAAAGGTCATTTGAGGTCAACAGAGGGGGAAAAGTGTGAAAATCTTGTAAACATGATATCTCAAGGAAGGTCGCCTGTGCAGTTCTTATATTTGGCATGTGGATTTCATTTAATTAGTTAATTAGCGAACCCTATTGTTTGTGGTGGAGGTCAAAGGTCATTTTGGGTCAGCAGAGGCTAACATGTGAATATAAAAAAAAAGTGTTGTATCTCCAAAACCAGAACATAAAAGGAGCTCATATGTGCATAGTATGATAGCCTTGTGTATTTTATAGTTTGTGTATAAGTTGATATAGGTCAGAGTTCATTTAAGGTCACCAGGTGTCAAAACTTGAACACTATGTAAATACGATATTTACAGATAGAAAACTGCAGTATAGCTGGTATATATGTCCTATGGCTTCTCTATAATGAGTTCAAGAACTCTATTGTTTTGGTGGAGGGTACAGGTCATTTGGGTTCAGCAGAGGTTACACTATGGAAATTTTAAACATGACATCATAAGATAGGCAGTTTCATCAGATGTCATATTGGCATATGTCTTTCCTATAATGAGTTCAAAAGCCCAGTAGTTCTTTGTGATGGTCAAAGGTCATTTGAGGTGGTCAAAGGTCATTTGAGGTCTACAAGGTTGAAAGTGTAAAAACCTTAAAAGCACAGTAGAGCTCTGGATAACTTTGTTTTAAAGAGAAAGTTCTCATTTGCTTCAAGTCAATGGTTTTATGAGGCTAGCAGAATTCAATCCCTGAAAACCTTTCTTCTTAGTCAGGGATGTGGTCAGTAAATAGCTTTTGGTTTCAGCGTGACATTTTGTGCAAGGACATGGTGTACAGAAAAGCACATAGTTGGTCAGACCTGAATTGATATTTGTTGTTATGAAATTTGAGAATGAGGTCAAAGTCTCAAAAATGTAAATGTAATATCCCAGAAAGTTTAGCTTCTAAAGATACTTACGCCTCCATTACACCCTTGTTGATCACATGATTTCATTTAATGGTCAACCCTTAAAAGTCTCTTTTTTTTGGCACTGTGATTGTTGAATGTATTCATACAGAATTTGGCAAGGAATTACTATAAAGCCTGTTGGCATTCTGGTTTTTTTTTTTTTTTTTGCAAAACTCGGACAATGAAGTCACGGAGTGGAAAAATGAAAAGAAAATATGGGAATTGGAAATGTTTCAGATGTTCATACCAGTTTAAACTTCCACTTAAAATTGTCTTTTTACCATTTCTCACATATTGCTTTTTAATTCTTTCACAGTGAGCGAAGATGAACATAAAAGAATACAGGAAGCGTTTAAGAGGTACTCGACTCCTGCGGGCTACATGAGCAAGGCCATTTTTGCCAGAGATGTATTTGGGGAAGGAATGCCACAAAAGTTAGCAGAGGTTGGTGAAAGTCTTCAATTTTTATCTTCATCCAGTGTGATGATCAAAGAATTAGCTTTATATAGGAACCTTACATGTGCAAAGTAAGTGAAAATGCCATACGTTAACTTTGTATGCAGAGTGGATAATAAAACTTGTAGGTCGAGGAGGAGGAGGAGGAGGAGGAGGAGGGGGAGGAAGAAGAGGAGGAGGAGAAGGAGGAAATGAGGGGTGAAGCTGTAGGGTGGGACATGTAGGTGTGCATAGTGCTAGAATGTTACTTATCGGTTATAGGTTAGGTATCTGCTGGGAGAGTGCAGGTCGTGCATGTAAGTATCGTCTCCCAAACCAGCACGTTTTTGGGGAATTCTGAACCCCTTGGATGCCGTTTTTGTCTCCATTTATCTTCCACCCAGGTTGCATTCGGGATGCACCATTCTGAATTAAAATGTTTTTCCGAAAAGGTGGAACATCTTCTTTGCGAATCATTTTGTCTCCGTGCTCACGAGCAGTCTCATGTCTTGTACAGACATGCCTCTCCATAAATGAGTTGTGGAATATATATCAGCTGACGTACAGTAAACACAGGAATGTAGTTCGCAGCAAGTGGTAAATGAAGGATGTGAATGAGGCTTCCTGAAGAAACCCTGTCTGGCTGGAAGTTTGCCAGGAATAAAAAAAAAATGTAAATAGAACTCTCTCGCCTTAGCCAGAGGTAGTTTAATTAAGTTGCTAGACACACATGTGCACATAGATACATGTACACGAAATAGACACTGGCTTACTGGATACCCCTTCCGTACAAAACTTGTGATGATTGAATATGACGTAATTACTCCATGGAGCCATATCTATAAAATGAAAACGTTCCGCATATAAGTATGTCCTCCGTTCCTTCTCTCTCACCCCCTCTTGAGAGATATGGTGAACATTCCTACCAGAGGTGATAGCCCAAGTTTGCAATAACTTTTCTCATGAACCTGTTTCTCATCGCTCATAACAGTGAGGCCACGATGAACAACGATAGAAGGAATACAGGCAAAATGGAATCTATTTTTTAATTTTGCAGAAACTGGTTGCTGATGTTTCTTAACCTTAATAGACATAGTAATTACACTCATAATGAAGTACCATGTCATAGTAGGTTCAAATTTTAAGCTTGTTTTTGCATATAAATGTCCAAAACATGGTAAGTTGTGGAATTACTAGTTGGTGAGATGTTAAGGCATTTGGTGCTATCCTTTGTAGGTTTTTAAGATATTGTCTGTAGTCCAGTATTTATTGTGCGATCTTGCAGTGATTATGAAAGTATGTTTATGAGAAAATTATCATCTACTAGGTACTGTAGGACGTTTACTGTACTCCTTTCACACACTTTATGGCATAGTGTGCACATAGGTTTTCATGTACATACACATGGACACAATCAGTACATTTTTGTGGCGCGGATCGACCGGATACAAATAATGCTATAGAAATGGTCACCTGTGAGCGCTGTTGCTTTACTTTATATGTAAAGCTAAGTCGGTTTCTTTTTTCCTAGAGTGGCAGTAATTTTAGGCTTCTACATATATCTTGCCTTTCTCTAGATTGATTGTAAATATAAGCTTCCAATTTATGGAAAGCGTTGCCTTCTGCATGTGACGTGAATCCACCTGTATTTCCAGTCCATAGCATTAACCGATACTCGAGGTGCGTGTGATTCATATTCTCGACGACTGCGTCGCTCCTTTACAACAAGGTTGTAGTAGTAGTTACTTGCATATATATATCCATAAATATGTCTGGTGGGAGAGAGCTTTGCTTTTGTTTTGTGTCATTCACTCAAGCATGCCAATTCTTCTCTTGGCAAATTGCCAGGATTAACACATGACTCCCGAGTGGAGTTGAAGCGTTTACCCTATAGCTTCAGAAGTGAGAGAGTAACAGTCAGCACATTTTGATGTGATTTCACGAAGAAGTTTTGTGACAAGCAGGAAGGGTATTAAACTATAGGGAGGAAGAGCTCTGTGAAAAGTTTATCTGTCTTGATATAAAAAAAAAAGGAAAGGCTTTTGGATACATAATTTTAGTATTGTACAAGTATACACACATTACACAGTGTGACATAGGACTATATTGAAGGTCTGTAGTAGACATCACTCCTGGCTTATCTGTCTCATTTTTAGGGGAACTTCTACACTGCAATTATCCTAATTTAAGGCGACAATGTAGAGACCAAAAGAGGGCATTGGATGACATAGTTGACTTCTAGAACTGTGGTAATATCATTTCAGTCTGTTGAATATAAATAGTAAAGAAGCTTAGCAGCTATGGGTAATTATAGACTAATTATGCTAAGTTAAATTAATGAAGTTTACAAGACGTCCAGTGTAAGCAGTGTGGGATTTGAAACCAATAAGGATAGTCAGTATTGCGATTGACCACGTAGATGAAATCCCAATGAAACATTACGATGCTGGCACTTTGGATGGTAGAATGAGAAGGGAGGGCATAGAAAGGAGGGGTCCGGTCATAGAGGGCGCACAGTATTAAAAAGGTTACCAGTTCATTGTAGGCATAGTGGAACGAGGGTGGTTAGATTGTTGGGAGACAGGTATTCTCATCACTCGTAAATATCCAAACCAGTAAGTTTTGGGATTTCTTGACTAGTACACAAGTTTTACAGGACGTCAAGTATCGGCATTGTGGGATCTTAAACCAATGAGGTCATCAGTCAGTGTCATCAAATTATCTAAAATGCCTTTAAGGTTTTCAAAAACATTTTCCTAGATTTAAACTTATTAACAACCCTTGGTAATTTTGCCAGACATTGCAAGTCAAACTAGATAGCAATAATTGAAACCATTTCGGAAAGTAACGACTGAGATATTGAAATCGTTATATTCAATCTTTCTATCCTTCCCTCATCCATTACCTTCCCCCTCACCCATTCCCTTATCCCTCACCCAACCCACCACCTCACCCTTTCCCACCCCTACCCATTCCTACCCCCTCACCCATTTGGTCTACAGTATGTTAATGCGACTGGTTTAGCTACTGTACATGTACAGTAGGCATTACAGCTAATTGTACAAATGAGAAGGAATGCAATCAACTTTGGTCAGATTCGCAAAATTTGTACAAGGACACACACATCAAATGCTGTCAAAGCTAACAATGCACTGCTTTCCATTATGTCACTGAAATTTGAATAATACTACCATGTACAGTATATCTCCCACTACTGTAGTTCACTTGTCATGTAAACGACCTTGTCATGCTGTGTAAACATGACTCACTTTATTACATGAATCCTACTCTGCCATTTCCGTTAACGTTGCCGAAGGCTCTCCGGGCGTTAAAGTCTGCAGCTTTCTTGTTAAGTCTGGGGGAAAGTGAGCTGTCATAATTTAATTAATCTGATCTCTTTTCCTCGAAGCTGATCATGCCATGGTGTCGGATTGGCATGTATGTCGTACCCGAGCTGCCAAACTTGGCTCTGAGACTAATTCTAAGACTCTACAGGTTAGATGAACGTGATTTGGGAAGATCCATTTATGTTATTCAGTGTTCTCGAACATGTTGCGACAGCATCGATAATTTAAGTGATTAGTTTTCTTTGAGGTTAGTCAATCAGTATTTCAGAATTAGTCCAGCAAGGGAAGAATTCATCTCTGTACGTGTTTATTAGTAGTGTACAGTACCGTACCAAATTCAGACAGGGGATTGATGTGACTCCTCTTTGACCTTTCTCAACTCTTCTTTTGCACTTTTCTTTCGATTGGCCTAGTCTGTCAATTGGTTAAGAATGATACTGTAGATCCAGAAAGGAAGAAAAAGCTCAGTAGAATGTTGACCCCAAACTAAACTATAGGTTAAGAACTCTGGTAGTTTGGAGAGTGCAAATTTACTTGATTCCTCACTTAAAGGTCTCCTCACAACAACTGCAACCATCACTCTACCGTATCTCGAGTGAACCTCCATCCTCTGATACTGACCTCTCCATTGGCCGGGTCACCTCCGGTCAACCTACAGTACCTCCTCATTCTACCACTCAAAAGTTTCTAGTTGTATACTCTATAGTAAGATTGAGACAGTTCAGAGAGTAGGCTAGTAAGTACCCAAACCATGAAGTTTTGTGGGTTTTCCTGACTTTGAGTAATATTAAAGAAAGACTTCAGCAATTTTTCTCAGGGCTGTATTTTAAATCCCTGGACAGTAAGTAACGTGCGAACTGTCACTTTCACTTCTTTCATTTTGTATTATTCTTCCGTTTAAATGTTTGAATATATATATACAATACAGATATAAAAGGAAAAGAAAGTGTGAATATCCTACAGGGGTGCTTGTACTACATGTTGTACACTTTATGCAATAGTGCATGTGGTCACATTGCTATTACTATTATTACACATTGCTATATATGTTTCTGTCTCTATATCTATCTCTCTCTCTACACACACATGCACGCATACATGTACACGCACACAAGAAAAAACATCCTCAGACCAAACCAAGACAAACAAACAAATAAAGGAACTGGTAGCGATTGCTAGTAGTGAATCATGCGTTGTATTTCACAGCAATTTTTAATTGAATTCCAATAAGTACACTAAAGCACATACAGTACTGTATATATCTCGATACAGGGCTTAGTCATTGTTTCTACCACATAATTTTTCCCCTTATGAAGCAGCTTTATTTTGATAAGTTGACTATTTTTTTTTTAATAAGCTAACTCCCTCCCTCATCAGATGTGTTGAGGGGATATGGTGACACAGCTCTCTTCGGTGTTGGATTTCATTCAAACGATAAAATGGAGCAGGCAGAGGCAAAATCAATTACCATACGCACGATTTTATCCAGCGTTTTGTCTTGTCAGTATTACCTACAAGCACAATGGTAGCTTCTCACAGCTTTTAGATCCATTCAGTATCGAATTAAAAGTTCTGACGGTACCATGCTTTGGCCAGGGGGGGGGGGGGGGGGGGAAAAGATTTGGTTTACTTGGAATTAAGTCCACCAAACATTAGATGCAGAAAGAAAGGGAAATAGGCATAAACTGTGATAGCTTGATTGAGTTGGTTGACGATGCCCATACTGTAAGTGAATGTTTCATATGCAAATGGTCAATGGAGTTGGTCTTTGGATAATTCTGGGTTGCTCTTCATCTGTCGGTGGGGGGGGGGGGGGGGGGGGGCCGGTGAGTGGAGGGAATTAAATTTTTGGGAAGAAAATTCATTTGAGTATAATTTAAAGTCCCTTCA
>JAAAKB020125755.1:0-12705 GCA_010014835.2 Apostichopus leukothele | reverse complement strand
TGACAGGAACTTAAAGGGGGTATCATATCACTTCATGACAATAGACATATTGCTTGTGGTCATACATGTACATTTTCCAAAAAAAATCATGCAATTACCATGGTGGTGTTACATGGTAAAAAAGTGTTTCGTATGGGACATTTGTCCACACATATAGTTACTTATTGACGGGATAATTAAAAAATTAAACTCCTTCACTACATAATGCTCATATATGGTAATTACACACATTAATTAATAAAAACCGTAAAAGCATTAATAATGAACACTTTCTTCATTACATCATAATAACCAAATTTGCTAATTGCTTAGATGAAGCTAACCATAC
This sequence comes from Apostichopus leukothele, assembly GCA_010014835.2. NCBI lineage: Eukaryota > Metazoa > Echinodermata > Holothuroidea > Aspidochirotida > Stichopodidae > Apostichopus > Apostichopus leukothele. The sequence goes on along the minus strand of JAAAKB020125755.1, from coordinate 12,377 downwards.
ACACATACAGTACAGCTATTATATAAATTAAATGTGGTTTGGGAAATTGGTTACTGTTTCATTCCATATGTAATCACCAGATTTTTGAGTATGTTGTATATACATCGACCCTCTTCTTAATATTATTAAAATTTACTGTACATGCTTGGAATACCATGAAAGAATCATATCCTGAAAATTTCAGTTGCATTGCTTAACAAAGAAATGGAAAATGAAAATTTACGCTATGAAAACATTAGTCTTGTGGAGTTGAGTCAACTTAAAAGTGTCAAAATATTCAATTTTGGAATATTTTTGCTAAAAAATGTGCAGTTTACAGTGATAAATTATTAAACTGCTTCTAAACCATTGCTTCAGAGTACTTAATTCTTTCAGCGGGACAGCCCATGTACATTCATGAGCAGAAATAGGCATTAATAGCTATTCTCACTGGGGGCAGAACATAGGTTCTGAAAATGTGATTGCTGACATGGAAGAGGCATCTTAGGGGACAGTTTTCGGAATAGTTTTAAATTAATAATTAGGGGCCCTTAGAAACAGATTATGCCACCTAGTGAGCACCCCTCGACCCCCCCCCCCCTTGACCTGCCACTGGTTATAAAGGTTTTTGGGATGATTTAGTTGGCTTCCTAACTCTCAGTTAATTGATGTTGATTATCTGAAGTCATGCTTAGGATGATACAAATAAAAGGAACAGCTATACTGTGTAGTCTTAATACATGATAACAAATGTGTGATCATTCTACCTAAACTAAATGATGATTTTATTAACTCCAAACTGTACAAAGTACACACTGATAAACAAGATGAACTTCAAATTAAGTTAGAGGTTTATTTTATAGTGTTTCAGCTTTAGAAATGTGTTTCGAGGAATCTGTGATGATTAAGTGTCATTTTCCATAATTCCCACATATTGTTAAATACAGTAGGTGAATGTGTAGGTCATTTACCTTTCATCAGATTTGTCATATTTATTGCAAAAGTATTATAATTTTATGACATCTTTCTAACAGATGCAACTTAGATCTCGTGTAAAGAGAAGATTGGGGCCATTAAAAGAGGCTATTCACTACTGTAATAACAAAGTTGATAAATGGGGATTTTCAGTCCAGTTTATTGATGACTTTATTGGTGAGTCTAATTTGTCTCAAATACAACAGCACTGCTGTGTATGTATTGTTGAGCTTTTTGAATTATTCACAGTATTTGACGATCAGTTTTGTGAATGGTAATAATATATGCTTATACATCATGTTGTATTGCAGTAAATGTATACATGTTGGTCAGGGGAAGTAGATTATGTGCAGCTGTTCTCTTGAATGTGGGACTTAATATATAGTACATGGCATAATCTCATACTATTGGTGCCACCAAATTAAAATCAGTCAGATAGCCTATGTACTACATGTGTGCTTATAAACATGATGATACTGTACATGAAGGGCACTGTGTTAGTATCAGACTTGGAATATATGTTGGTCTGCAATCGTAGATTAGCCCTATCGTTAGGTCTTCCAATATTTTGTAAGCATGATATAACACATTACATTCTTTGGTACAAACCAGTAGTTTGTAAGTGTGTGATAGGACAACACATTATGTCATTAGTTATTTAAGTGTTGTTGCACAAGATCATTTTAAATCAGCTACAGGTAGAAGAAATAATTGAAAATGGGTCCTTCATGTAGGTTTATGTCATATTGGGTACAAACTATATGGTAAACCTGGAGGTGCAAAAGATAATTCAAGAATGTCTCCAAATTATTGGGTTGACAGGGCTTTTACTTGTAAATGCCTAAATATCAATTACATGTTGCAATCAACTCTCAGATAATGGTGAGTGCTATGATGGCCAGAAAATGATATTAACTTAACTAGCTGTAACTGCATATTTTGTGGTTACAGGTTATGGTGTATTTGCACATAGGAAGTTCATCAAAGGGGAGTTCCTTGTTGAGTATTGTGGAGAGCTCATTTCCCACAAGGAAGCTCTGAAGAGGGAAAAGATGTACCCTGAGGAAAAAGGATCATTCCTCTACTTCTTTAAAGTGGATGGAACTGTGAAATGGTTTGTACTCCTAACTTTTTTTTTTTTTAAATTTCCCTACTCAGGGATGATATAGTGGCATATATGTGTTATCAACAGCTTTGTGTGTGGGCATGTTGTCGATACCTTGATTGTGAAAATGCTAATTAAAGATGTTTTTAAGAAGGAATAAATTTCATGGCTATGAAACAAGTTTCTAATTAAAGAGTGTGTGCTAAACAGTGACCATAGTTTCCATATGTGAGAGCAAGCTCTGCAGGCAGTGCATTTAGTAATAAAGGATATGGCTATATTGAAAATGTCATGCTACTACAATTATGCAACAATACTTCCCTTGAAAATAATACTGTCTATTCACCCTTCTGCATTAACGTGTAGGAATCGAACTACTGCAGTCCTGATTTATCTCTTTCACAGATGCCACAGACAATTTAATGTGATGCTACACAATATACATGTACTCAATGTTTACCCAGTATGGGATCAATGAAACGTAGATATATTGATCACCTCTCAGAAACGTAGCTAGTCTATTTGGTGTAAGGGGAAAATGAAAACTTTTGTTCCTATATTAAGGTTCAGTCCAGGGAAGATTTGTTAGGAACTCAGCACTGTGTGGGTGTCTGTGCGTGTGTAGGAGTAGGGTAGGGGTGGGCCGGGAGGGGGCAGTGAAGTTATAGATTGCTTCAAAAAATTCTTGACCATATATGTAGTTTAAGTTGTAACTCTAGACCATGTACCACTTTGTACAATTGAATTTGTCTGGATGTAACTTTGAAGCTTTTAATTTAGGGGACCAGACTAAGGGAAGGGCAGGGTAAACTGTGTCACTGAGGAAGGGTTCAAGGATCCGTGTTTGAATTGGATACCACAGACAGTTGGAACATGTTGCATATTTGTATGTGTAAGTTTGTGACCCTGCTATCTAAAGAACCATATGTGATGGATTTTTATCAATCTTGGTACACATGATTGTCATAAGGATTTACATGAATCCTATTGTATGTAGTGCAGATGTCATAGCTGGGTTGAGATTTATGGATAACTATGATATATATTTTTAAGTCTTTCATTATTCATGAGATAATAACTTATATATAATTTTATATATTTATATGTATTTTATAATTTGTATATAATTTCCATATAAATATAGCTGGTTTTTTTTCTTATTTAGTGTTGATGCTACCAATGATGCCAAAACACGGGTTGGGCGAATGATAAATGATTCAGAATCAAATGCAAATGCAAAAATGATGGTGGTTCAGGTTGAAAGGAAACCACACCTTTGTCTTTTTGCCCAAAGAGATATCGAGAAAAATGAAGAGATTAGGTTTGATTATGGCGTGGCAGATCTTCCATGGCGGCAAATGGTTAGTGGTCTTTTTCAACTTTGTTGCATATTATAAGGGATTCTTTAATGGAAATTGAGTTGGGATATATGCTGACTTGTTTGACAAACCGGGCCGCTGATTATGTAGTTCATGATTGGTATAGTGATGGCAATTAGTGGTAGGTACACTATCATAATATTCATCTGAGCTCAGGGCTAATAGGTTACCTTATCACAATGTAACTTTTTAAAGTAATATTTCAAAAATGACAAATTGGATTATTTTCATACTTGGTACAAACATATTTGTTGCTCATATTGAGCACACATTTCATGCTGGTTAAATAAAAAAAATAATTTCAGTACCTTTACAAATGGGAAGAGCTAGTAGTTGTTATAACAGTAAATAACTCAGAATAATCCTTGATAATTATATGACATTGCTACAACTACACTCCTTAATTTCACATAGAAATGTGAATTTTATTGCATACCAAATTAGTTGCTACATGTAGAATAACGTAAACTTGTTTCCTATCAGAATATACGGTTTAATATGCTGAATGCTAAGTGCAGCTAGAAAATACATTAGCATATTTATGGCATCAAAACCACTATGTATAAATGAGCATTCTGCATAGTTCTGATGCTTTTAAACATGGTATTTCATACTCTGAATTTGTTTTGTTGGAAATTGGTGGTGCCCACAGTGCAGGGCCTAATTTAACATTTTAAAATTGGCAAGGCTTTGCAACCAAATCTTCACACTTGGTATACATGGTGATAAGATTGTTGGACTGTCATTCCACCTAAAGCTTTTAAACATCATCAACTGCAAAACTGTTTCATTATAAACTTGTCAGTCTTATCAAAATATGCTGAGTGCAACATCCAGAAAATGTTAGTAGCTTATCTGCTTTATGCTTATTGCTTCTGTTACTGATTCTTGTAATACATTCATTGTATAATTTTAACTGTGTTTGCTCAAGAATGTTGTTATGACTTCATTGATTAGGATTTTTATAGTTAGCATATGATCATTAATTATTTTTCAGATAAAAAGGAAGCTAGAATTCGAAGAAATGGAACAGAAACGGAAAAAAAAAAAAATTGACGAAACAGATCAGTTGAAAAACATATCTTTCTGTGGATTTCTAAAGGTACTGAAGTTACCTGTACCATTACAGTTTCATTTAACAGCTCCTTATGGGTGTAGATTGAAATCTATGCCTGGTTTCACAATAGTTTTTACACACTAATGTTGGGGAAACATTGGTAATGCTGGATATCCACCCAATTAATACAGTTTAATGATGGAAACATGTACATGGTAGTATACTTTATTGTATAGTACCAAATATACATAATTGATTTACAAAAGATTGGACTGCATGTTCAACATCCCGGCTCTATTAAACATAAACTTAAATGGTTCTTGGGTAATAATTCTGGGTTTCTTGAGAAATACCAAAAGCAAGCTTACCAACTTAAATGTAAATTTTGGGTCCTTGCTTTCAGCAAAGGCAATAACAGTATGTATTCACCCTGTTTTCTGATCATCAGATTGTTCTATCTTAATTTGGTTTGTTACCTTCTGCATGCTCTCACAATAATAGATAAAGCTTTCCGAAGAACATTGACAATATCACATACAGTTGTGATGCTATAAGATCTACTATTTTAATTTTTTACACTACATCATATATGTATACCTTTTGAATAGTAATTTATAATGTGATGATGCAGGTGGTCAAGCAATTTAGCACACTAAGGGAAATTGTACAAGTTATCTCTAATACATTAGTTACAATTAACTGCAGCATGCATTTGCTTTAGGCTACATGAAGGCCTATCACATCAGGTGACAAAAAGAGTAACCTCTAATCGTGTATCATTTTGTGTTTATAATGCAAAGCTACTGTATTAATGGTGTATAAATGTGCTGTGCGAATAATGATTTAATATCATGATTTAATATAACACTTAAGACTACAGTAGTACTGCAGGTAATGATTTAAATATAAATCAAACAAGTTTTATTCAGTGTTCAAATTTCTCCCCACCAGATTCCAGTTGACCCAGCAAGATCAAGTGATTCTGAGGCCATCTGCCAAACAGAAGTAGGTTACCATTTATCCAAATTTAATTTTTTTAAATTAATTTTTTTTTATATATTGTTTTATGTTTCTGATTTAATTGCTGACCCTTCCTCCTCCCCACCCAGCACACACTGACATGTCTCCTGTGATGTCATCAATGAAAATGCCTGTCATACATGTCAATGATCTTCAAGTTTCATTCAGTGTTCACATTTTCCACTTCAGAAATCAGTTGACCCAGCAAGATCAAGTGATTCTGAGGCCATCTGCCAAACAGAAGTAGGTTACCATTTATACAAAATTTTTTAAAAATGTGTCATGTTTTTGTAATTTATTGCTGAACCTTCCCCTCCCTGACCATCACACACTGACTTATCACCCGTGTTGGCCCAAATGAAAATGCCTATCAAACAAGTAATTGACCTTCATGTGACCTCAGCCAGCTATTATGTTCTAAAGTAAGCTTAACTATATTTCTTATTTTTGCGAAAGTGCCTCCAATTAAGGTAGTGCCTTTTTAAATAGAACTACAAGTTGAACTAATGTTAGCTATGATTGCAGCATAGGCATACAATGGCTGTACACATAGGCTACTGTATCACATGCATGTAATACACTGATTTCTTAATCAGATGACAAAGGCAGTAGATCTCAAACTGTATCATTTTGTGTTTGCAATGCAAAGCTTCTGTATTAGTGGTGTTTATTTAATGTGCTGTGTGAAAAGAGATTTAACATGACACATTGGCTATATATACAGTACTGTGGGCAATGATTTTATTATAAATCAAAAAAGTTTCATTCAGTGTTCACATTTTGCCCCTTCAGAATCCAGTTGACCCAGCAAGATCAAGTGATTCTGAGGCCATCTGCCAAGCAGAAGTAGGTTACCATTTATCCAAAATATATATAAAAAAAGAGATGATAAATTGTTTTATGTTGTGACACTAATTGCTTACCCTTCCTCCTCCCCACCCAGCACACACTGACATTTCTCCTGTGATGTCCTAAATGAAAATTCCTATAAATATATATTTTTTATATATATTTTATTCATTATTTTTTTTGCACACTAGGTAACAAATAGAACAAGGACAAGGATTCCCAAGATGGCTAATTTCCTCTTGGATGATGATAGCAGTGATGACAGTTGTGTGAGTGATTGGAGATCGTCTGACTCTGACTCTGATGCCAGTGAAGAAATTCCTTTGAATGTGTCAGGGAAATCTGCTTTAATTTCATCTTTGCCAGAGGTTACAACCACATCCCCAGATGTAGTTGCAGCTAATTTAATAGAACCATCTGTTTCAGCAAACCCTATTCAAAATACGGATGCTCCATCTTCCTCCTGTGACAAGTATAAAAAACCCAGCAGAAGGTGTCCATTCTGTGACATGAAACAAACACAATTGTCAAGACATATAAAGCTCAAACATAAAGATCATCAAAACGTCAGTGGAGCTATGAAGCTCCCAAAGTCGCAACGGGATCAAATGTTTGCATCATTCAGGAAAGATGCTATCCTTAAGCATAACACTAAACAGGCTAAGGAGGAAAACCCAGTATATGAGCGAGAAAGGGCACAGACAACCTCGTCTCTAATAATGTGTGGTTTGTGCAATGGATTCTATGCCAAACAGATATTCCACAGACACAAGAACCGATGTCAAGGAGAAAGTTCCAGGGGTGCATGTGCTGTTCCACTGTCATTGATGTCAGTAGAGGAGGAAGTCGGTCCCAAGTTCAGAGATAATATTCTCGCCAAATTTAATGATGATGCAGTGGGAACCATATGCAGGAGCGATCAAGATATCATTACAATTGGAAAACGTTTGTGGAAAAAAAACCAAAGAAAGCAGGACAAAGTGATAGAGGTGAAAAAATCAGTTATGTGTGACATGCGACGGTTGTCAAATTTGTATTTGTGCTTCAAAAGCAAATTAGAACAAGATCAGGAACTGAGTAAACAGCAAGGTGGTAGTGCATCAGACATGTTCAATAGATGCCATTTCAGAAAGCTACAAGAGGCCATTGAATCGTACACAACCAAAGAAGATTCCAGTGAACTAAAACCTGGTCTCAAGTCAGGACTTTATTACCTTCTCCTGAAATCTGCAAAAATATTGAAGGCTACTTATCTGATGGACGGCATGGATGAAAAAGCATCTGAAATTGACATGTTCTGTGAAGTTTTCCAACTGAACCAGGATTTTATATTTGGTGATGCTACCTATGCACTCAACCGAAACAGGCAAGAAAACTTGCGTAAACCTGAGGCATTGCCACTGGAGGCTGACTTGAAGAAAATGAAAGCATTCACTGTTGACACTATTTCTTCCATGCTTAGCGACTGCTACAAAGTTTGGGATTCACATGCATTTAAAGAACTAAGAGATCTCACAGTGTCAAGACTTACTTTGTTCAATGCTAGGAGAGGTGGTGAACCTTCCCGCCTGAGAATATCAGAATGGGTGGATGCAGACAACAATTCTTGGATAAGTGAGGAACAAATAGACAAGCTTGACCCCATTGGGAAAGCCTTGGTCCACACACTCAAAGTAGCTTATCAATCAGGAAAAGGGAACAATCATTTAGTTCCTGTCCTATTCCCAAGGGACTGCATAGTAAGCATGAGGAAGTTGACAGACAAAGTCTGTCGCAGGCAATGTGGAATTTCAGAAGAGAATTCTTATGTGTTTGCAGCCACCACTAAATCCCTTAACCACGTGTCTGGATGGCATGCAGTCGCTGCAGTGTGCGAGGCATCAGGGGTAGTGAACAAACAAAATATCACCGCCACAAAGAACAGGCACAGAATAAGTACCCTGTATGCATGCATGGATGTGCCCGAGGCTGAAAGGACCCTTTTTTATAAGCACATGGGTCATAGTGCTGACATTAATCATAACATCTATCAAGCACCCCTGGCTGTCCATGAGGTCACAAAGATTGGCCGCAGTTTGCTGGAAATTGACCAAGGTATTTTGTATATAATAAAAAATCACCATTGTTCCCCTGGAACAGATAAAACACAAAACTACCTGATAACTGTGGTTTACGCTATGATAATTGTGTCATCAAAAATCATGTCCATGCATCAAAATTTATGAAAGATACAATTTAGAATTTAAGTACAGTGAAATGAATGCTCTACCTTCTACATAGACTTATTAATAAACTTCTGCCTAGCGCTAAATATCAATTTAGTCTTCAGACACTTTAAAAATCAGATTACTATCATTAAAATATGCTAACAAATCACACATACAGAAACAGATTCAGCTAACTCCACTGAATGGGATAACATAAATAAAGCAGCTTTCAAACAACAAAACAATCTGGGTATCTGGAGTGGAGTAACTGAGGGCATAGACCCAATTTCGTAATACTGTATTTTAATCATATCTGAAACCTTTGAGGATTGATACCATTGAGTATGGCATGATAGAAGTGAAGTGCTTATTTAATGAATTCAACCCCAAAGCCTTTTCCAACCAGTTTCACCTACTGTTTGTCCCTCTCCTTCTTCATAGCTTTTTCAATGCAGTCCTGCTTTCATCTAATTCCATTATCTATAGTTACCTGCTCTACCCTATATTACTGTTTTCACCCATCATATTTACTTAACTGTCTTGACGGAACTTGAGCAAGTAGTATGCATTATTCTGAATATCTTGCCAGTGTATTGGTTTAGACAATGCTGTAAACAAGCTCTGTCTTCTGCTTTGTATTTTAGATGCAACAATTAATGAGAGTGATGGAGATGAAGATGAAGTCCCTGTTTGTAACCGTCGCGACATTTCAAAGGGTCAACAAGGTATGGACTGCAATCTCTGACATTTGCATTAAAACCACAATTAATAGTACACATATACAGGAGAGAAGTAGATGAATATGTCTAACACCTTGTAACTTGCTTATTCTTATTTCACACTTATAGTAATTTTTAGAGCAACTATGTTTTTGAAGTGCTACTTTCATTTTTTCATTTCATTTATATTGTTTTATATGACATAAGTATGACATAACAACATAGGAGATAAGAAATAAAACTTGTGAAAAGAATTGTAATTAAAAAACCCTATAGGGCTTGTTGAGTAGTGACACTCCCTGACAAAATACAGAACTTTACTACTTATCAGAGGTTTAGCATGTAGTTTTATCCACTGGCAACACCTGATGGGCAATTAGTATTGTTTTGTTTTTAATATTAGGACTTTCACTACCAACCTGCTTTACTTGTACTTCTATGTTTGGTCTAGACCTGTGTGAGGCTGTATATGTGGTGGGATGTTGTGTTAAGGGGGAAAACTGAACATAGTTTGTGATCTCATCTGTCAAAAAAAAAAAAAACAATTAGTTGAGCTGTTGCATGGTGGTTTAGAGAGCTGGAACGTTACACCGAACAGAGATGTGTGAGTAAGGGCCACAATAGATTTGATAAAAAAAAAAAGATGCGCTTGCAGAAAAATCTTAGAGTGTGAAATTTCTTTTTTTATTCCTTAACGGGAAGCACAATTTTACAGGTATGGAAGAATATTATTAAAATGAGAGCATTTCACATTGTTAGATATTTATTATATACTGTAGGCTGTCACTTGTCTGAAGCAGTTTGCATGTGTATGTCTACATGCATCTATTACTGCATACATGCTACATACTGTAATGCTTTGTTGAATTTGTATGAACAATGGTACCATCATTATTCACTAAATTGGACCAGTGGAATCAACTGCCTTTACTTTTGACTTTAGCTAACATTCCACCATGAAGCTCCAATGTGAATTATCCAAATTTTTAATATTCTTTTCATTAAAATATTGCAACTTGTGACATGATCATTGCATTTGGAATGTCTTTATTCATTGGAAATGCATTGGATGAAGAATGTTATGTTATGGATAAGGCTAACCCATGTTGGAAAAAATTGGGGGAGAGGTGGAGACAAATCAAGGTAGTATGGGTGCTATTATAATTACACCCTATATATATTCCACTCAATTGTTACAGCAAATGCATTGTTGAGGGAAGTAAGATTTACCTGTTTACACCTATGTGCAACAGCTGGTCTTGACATGGCATATCAATTGATAAACAATCACATGACAAAGATCTGCTGCATTGGACATATTTGCTAAATATTGGAATGAAAACATAAAATTGATATTGATCAAAAATATATGAGCAAATAACATGCATTATTCTGACTATTTTGCCAGTATATTGTTTTATATACTGTAATGCTGTAAACAAGCTCTGTCTTCTGCTTTGAATTTTAGCTGCAACAATTAATGAGAGTGCTGGAGATGAAGATGAAGTCCCTGTTTGTAACCTTCGCGACATTTCAAAGGGCCAAAAAGGTATAGACTGCAATCTCTACCATTTGCATTAAAGCCACAATTTATAATACAATATATACAGGAAGGATAGAAGTATTTATGTTAATTACTTTTATGTGTACTCAATTATTTTTAGATCACACATCAGTTTCAGCACATGCAAAGTATATTTTAGTAGTGCTGCTCATCAGGTTTAAGTCTTCCACTGCTAACACCTGATAGGCAATTACTGGTGGGTGTTTGTTGTATGGAAATTCAATCCCAATCTGGTGCTCTGAAATTGTTATTTGGAAACACTGTAAACATTGTTTACCATCATATGGTTCTCTAAAAATAGTGATATTAGGTTAAGGATTTGCCCAAATCTCACTGGGTACCAGTTGTTCTTCGATCATTCTTACCCACCGATGCCAAAATGATTGTTTATTTGGGCATCTTGAACAATCAACCCCAAATTGGTTGTGGTAGAACAGTACCAGGGATGGTTTGTCAAGAGGAATTTTCCTACACATTCAATTCTAGCAAATGGATTTTATTCTAGACTCCACACCAGCTCTTACCATGGTCTGCTGAAGGTCACTTAAATATGGGTCTGTGTCTGTTCAGTGTCTCTCTTTTGTGGGGACAGATGAAGCACTTGTACATTGTGATATCATATATATATATATATCAAAGCTGAATGCTTTTGCGTGAATTTGGGCAAATATAGTAAGCATGACATTTTAGTTATTAAAAGTGCTTCCATGTGTAGAGATGCCTGTTCATGGAAGTGCAGGAGAGTATAGACTGTATCAAGGGTCACTTGTACATATCAGTTCACAATAGTTTGTGTTTTTTGTAAGTTTTCACTGTGAGTTACTAGTACTGAGTACCTACTACTATTTGATGTGATATGATATTATTTCTTACAGTAAGGAAGTATACAATATGGGAAAAGAGCCATGAGAAGTTGGTGATGGCATATTTCAGAAAATATATCACAGGAACCTATAAGAAGATGCCAGGTACAAAAATCTGCTTAAATCTCAGGATGTCTCATAAAATCTTCCATTAGTTGTGAATCCATGTTTGACTTTAGTATTAGTTAATTATATGCACATAAAATGTCAGCAATTGGAACCTCAATTAATGGAATGGACCATTTACTTTTAATCTTTCATTCCAGCATTCCATCTACTAAAACCAATAGATTCAATTCTTTAATCATGTATATTAGGCATATTAGTCACTAGCTAGACAGTAACAAGTTCAATAACAAGAACTTTGTTGACAACTGTGTCTGCTATATGCATACCATCCTATCATAATTATGGTTAGCCAGGCACAATACTGTTGACTACTGCATGTATCTGTATGTAAGAGTAAGCTAGTTTTCAGTAGCAACAATATTCCATGTGGGGTTCAGTGACATCACTGTATAGTTCATATTGTTAATAATCTGTCAAAATTCTTAGAACAGGTCAGGGTGTTTCATTTTTTTTTGGGGGGGGGGGTGTGGATATACATAGTAAGAGCCTTTGCCAACATAGGCTAACTTCTCAAGCCTATTCCTTTTCAAA
>JAAAKB020125645.1:0-12706 GCA_010014835.2 Apostichopus leukothele | reverse complement strand
AATTCATATTTCCAAACTATTGTTCCTACCAGCTGCGGTCAGTATGGTAAAATGTAATCCATGTCTCCAAGATATTGTTCCTACCAGCAAAGACCAGAATGGTTCAATGTAATGCATGTTCCCAAGCTATTGTTCCTACCAGCTGAGACCAGAATGGTACAATGTAATGCATGTTTCAAAGCTATTGTTCCTACTAGCTGAGACCAGAATGGTACAATGTAATGCATGTTTCAAAGCTATTGTTCCTACTAGCTTAGGACAGAAACGTACAATGTAATGCATGTTTCCAAGCTATTGTTCCTACTAGCTGTGGTCAGAATGGTACAATGTAATGCATGTTTCCAAGCTATTGTTCCTACTAGCTGTGACCAGAATGGTACAATGTAATGCATGTTTCCAAGCTATTGTTCCTACTAGCTGTGGTCAGAATGGTTCAATGTAATGCATATTCCCAAGCTATTGTTCCTACCAGCTGAGGTCAGTATGGTAAAATGTAATGCAATTTTCCAACTTTTGTTCCTACTAGTTGAGGACAGAGTGGTATATTGAAATGCATATTTCCAAGCTTTTGTGTCTACCAGCTGAGGTCAGTATGGTCAGTTATGTATTTTTCCAACTATTGTTCCTACTAGTTGAGGAGAGAATGGTACAATGTAGTGCATGTTTCCAAGCTATGGTTCCTACTATCTGAGGTCAGAGTGGTACATTGAAATGCATATTTCCAAGCTTTTGTGCCTACCACCTATGAACTGAATGGTACAATGTAATGCATGTTTCCAAGCTATTGTTCTTACCAGCTGAGACCAGAATTATACAATGTAATGCATTTTTCCAAGCTTTTGTTCCTACCAGCTAAGGTCAGTATGGTAAAATGTAAGACATGTTTGCAAGCTATTGTTCCTACTAGCCATTGAAGGGGTGGTACATTGAAATGCATATTTCCAAGCTTTTGTTCCTACCAGCTGAGGACAGAATAGTACAATGTAATGCATGTTTCCAAGCTATTGTTCCTACTAGCCTTTGACAGAGTGGTACAATAAAATGCATATTTCCAAGCTGTTGTTCCTACCAGCTGAGGCCAGAATCGTACAATGCAATGCATGTTTCAAGGATTCCATCCTCTCCTCTTCTGCGATGATATTTCTGTATGAGAGTTCATTATATCGTTGTGCAGCCTCAATGAATTTCCTCCTATAATCTAAAACTCTTGCATAGCAAACCTGTGAACCAAAGAGAGAAACCAGTAAGTCTGTGAATATACTTCTTGATGTCGCTAAGGATGGGAAGGATATTCCAAAGTACATGTTAGAATACCGTATATATATATACACAAGTACCCTATGAGCAATATTTATGCGTTCTAAAATTAATATGGTAACTTTCTCAAAGTATGCTTCATCTAAAAGTTATTGGTAGATCAAACACAAGGTTTTTCTATCTTATTGGTAGATCTGACACAAGGTTTTTTCTATCTGCATTGGCCTTGAGACGGTTAACATACCACTCAAACATTCCCACTCCAACCTTAAAACTTTGGCTTCTTTCTACACCATTTGTGGAGATATATTAATAATAATATTGCGGATTTATAACACGCAGACCTATCCACCGATAACAGTGCTCAAGGCGCGACACAATATTACCTGGTCAATGATAACCTGTCAAACATAGACAATCACTCCACATTGTAAATCGATCTGCTGTGGCAAAACTTCTTATGCCACCTTAAGATGATAACCATTTGAGACCTGTGTACTTTAAATATTTCTGACAACTCCTTCACTTGAAAATCTAGCAAAGTACACTGAAACAATAATTATCGTTTTACATTTTATCTAAGAAAGACATGATTTCATGACGGGAGGGAGACCTCCATTTGGCATTATGTTAACCTTAATGTGAGCCTACAACCAAATATGATTGAGAGCAATAATACCTTATAAAGAATATGTAACTGTTCATTAGTAGATTCTGCTTGTAACATGGACGCTCTTTTGATGTACGTTTCAGCCTCCACAGGATCATCGTCTTCTAAATACAGTCTGGCGATCTTCAGGTAGGTTTCTAATTTATAATCCACTGTGTATTGCCTAGTAGAAGAAAACAGCATGAATATGTAACAAAACCAAACTATGGGACAATGTCCATCCAAGGACGGATTATTTACTGTGACATTAACAATGTCTTTATATCAAACACATAATCAAAAGACCATCAAATTGTTTTAAAGGAAGACTGTAAACACAAAACTATGTTCATGTGTTGTAGAAGTCCTGTTAGAAATCATTGCTATCAGTCCAGGTTGTGCTTCTATATACCACTATTATTTGTTTTTGAGGAATGACCCTTTAAGTGTCACAGGATCATCAAACAAAGTGGCTTGACTACTCTGACAGCTCATAGACCATAAAGTTACAGTAGCTCCTCAGAACAACACAAACTGCATGGCAAACATAAATTTTAATGGCCTAAGATGTCAGGTTTTACAATGCATTTCAAATTCTGCACGGATATATATTGTTGCATATCATCCATAGGTGCTCTGTCATTTGTATGAATTGAAAAGGATTTGAGTTATTAGAAATAATGAATCAATGGTTATCTTTAACATTTTAGACTTGAACCAAGGAGCTGACATATTAATTTTGCCTTAAAGGAGTAATTCAGACATAAGCAGATATATTGAAATGTAGAATAGGAATATAAAAATTACTAGAACACTAGAGTTTGTCTTAGTAGCTTGACTAGACATATATCAAACAAAGATGATAAGCAAAGTCATCCTTTAAACTCAATAATGCACATATAACAGTTTTTACATGTTACCCAATATCAGTTTATGTTATATTCCAAGTCATCTTAAACCATGTTTTAATTGTACGTTCTAAAACTTTCTCAATCTCTTTTAATGAAGCCTCAAAACAATATAAGGTATTAGCATGTTTATTCATTTAAGAAGATTCTAAACAGCTTTCTTCCCAATTTTTGAAATTTCCTTTATGTATTAATATCTATGAAACAATACCTTTATTGATGGCATTAAATCATTTTCTTCAGGATTGAATGGAACTATAAAATCACATTATTAACACAAGGTACTTTGTTTCTGTAAATTTTAACCCTCTCAGGTCTGCACACACACACAATACAATTGGATATCCAAAGTCTGACTTCAAACACAAGTGTTAGTACTTCTACCTGCCACAGCTCAATAGAAAACATACAAATTTTAAAAAATTGGTTTGTTTCTCTATTATATTAACTAATCCCCAAATTCTCAAACAGAATAGGTCAACTTTCTATTATGCTGCATTCTATTTCATTCATTTAAATATGAGTAACCACACAACGGTATGACAAAAATGTTCTTCAAGAATATTCTTTGAAATGTATTACATATGTTTGAAAATATTTAACATAAATTTAAACAAAATGCACTGGTACATCGTTTGCATGACAAAAGAGACATAGTGTCTAGATGGTGTCTAGGTGACTTACTTTTGTCCTGTTTCCAGAGGAATCCCAACGAGAACTTTGGCTGCATCCCTCCAACATTCTTCGCTTTCATATATTTGAGCAAGGTGCTGTCTAACAGTAGCCATCTGTCAGTGGGAGAACAAAAACGATTGATAACACTTTCAAATAAAAAATATCATATTTCAAGTTATATGTGAAGCTATCGATTTAAACCTTCATTCTGTTTAGCATAGGACTCATTTGAACATCCTGTGGTACCTTGCTCATTGCTCTGAACCACTTATTTCATCTGGTTTCACTTTGAGGTTCATATCATTTAACTGAATTTGCATAAATGGTACCTACTGTATGACTGCCTCTTTGTTGCTTTGGACTATTATATGTTTGGAGTAATTTCTTATGTGTTTCTTTTGTTCTTACAAATTGCTATTGTTTGAGGGTGATACCACTACGTTCTTCTCACTATGGTGAGATTATGAACAGATAACAAACTTTGTGCCCAGGAGAGAACAACATCCTTATTTTATTTCTGCTATACAGAAGTGATCATGTGGACATCGGATATCAGAGGTACTGTACTTATGATAATACAAGTTTGCAAACTTTGTAAAGCAGATTATCTGATCAATACAGTAGAATGGCTTTGAAAGGAAGACTAGTCACTGGCAATAACCCATCAGTAAACAACACACTCTGTTGCTCTCAACAATTGTACACAAGACGGCAATGTAAATTAAACAGTACTTATTCACACCTGTTCTTCAAAGGACACTGCCCTAGGTTGCACTTTCTCAAGGAGAAAATGTGAAGCTGTCTTGGACACCTCATTAGATAATGTCACCAGTTTGTTACAGACTTCGGTGAGCAGAGGCCGGGACACAGATAAGCTGACATTTTCGTTGACCACTGTTGAAACAATTATGTGCAAATGCATGTAACAGCTGACAGTGATATGAAATAAAACAGCATAGGCCAATATAACATGTTTAATGATATCAAATACGATAAGTGTTTGCTGTTACAAAATTTATCACACATCATGAGTTAAATACTAATATTATGATCTGGACAAGCTCTGAAAGAGAATTAAGGGCATCACTTACTTGTGTCAACAAAAACTTTAAGGGAGGACAGTAATTCATCTTTTGGTAAACTCAGTATACTCTGCAAGATTTTCTTGTACCTGTAATGGCAAGGAAGGAAAATTAAGACAAGCCAAGAAAGGAAAAGTGACATAATCAACCAGAAAGCCATAAAGCTTTGTGATTTTCTTGCTTTAAATTTTGCATACAGTCCAATGATTGATATCAATATAAATCAATTCTGCCACCAACCCCTTTAACGTCTGTTAGGGATGAATGAACACGATATGGCTTTGATTAATTGCAAAATTGTTTAACAATTTCTAAATCAGCACACTTTCCCAGAGATCAACCAACATGACCAAAATAATGGGACACCTCTGACCACTGTCTCACACCCTCTTTTTCTTTGCACAGTACAGGTGTATAGTGGTTAACATATCGTGCACCTATGCAAACTGAAATTAACCAATATCTGACAACATGATATTAAAACAGAATCCAGTCAGGGGTCAGCCTATATCTATAAACCAAGAGTGAGCTGAATAAGCCTGTTTTCTGACTTTTACCACTGCTGTCTTCATATGACTTTTGACCTCCAACAAAGTAAACAGCCAAGAACTCATTAAGAGATTCATCAAGGCTAAACTGAAGGATTGTTGCAACCTTACAAGGTATTCAAGAATCGGCTACTTTATGACTACTGTCTTGATGAGCATCAGCTTGTGTGTGTTATAATAGAATGCATAATGCTGCTTTAAGAAGCAGATCTGCAACTGCATTTGGTATTCATTCATTGTAACACTTATTGTGAAAGGTGTTATAAAGACAGATGCACCTTTGAAAAAGTTGTGACTTTTGTTTGTGTAGCGCTGGTAAACCGTAAAGAATGACCGGCTAATCCATTCAATTTATTTGGTGGGTAAAAGAGTGCAAAGGTGAACCAGGAAGTCCACTCCCAAGATAGAGAGTAATGAACTTATGGTTAACTTGGATTCTAAAAACTGATCAGGGTGCCATAAGATCACCCCCCCCCCCTCTTAACTATGATTGGCTGGACCACTTTTAGGGGTTGGTCACCAACTTTCTACACTAATCAGCCACTGTTGGCTGATATTAACATTAATTAGCCATTGCAAGCCATTTTGTTTATACCATGACATTAAACATGGTGGTCCCATCTAAGAATCTAAACTAATAATTGAGTTTAAAAAAAAAAAATTCAAGAAGAGAAAAATGGTCAGGCTATCGGCTCCTTCCAATACAAGGCGAAAGCAAAAAGCTAAGCATTCCTAATCGCGCATGACAGGAAATGCTAATAGAACAATTTTATACTAAACAACCACCATTCCAATGTTCTAAATAATGGATACAATGGTTCATCTCACTGGCAGCAATGAACCCAGTAAATGTTGACTATGTGACTTTGTTACTCATCAATTCAATTACATGGTATGGACAACACAAATTATATTCCTCTGGACACTCTACGTAAGCCTAGAATGTCCATAGGGTTACACCTGCACACTGGAAACTCCCATTTGATCATTTCTTCCTGAAAAATTGACCGTACTACTATGGAAAACTTGGTCACCAAAAAAAAATGGACTAGACCTACCACAGAGGGGCAGGTAAACTTAAACGATAATAACCATGAAAAAAAAAATTGCTTATACTTAGGCTAGGCCTATTGCAATTATTTTTCTCCATAGGCCTAGGCCTAACTTCAGTAATTAGAGACTTTGACAATTCTCCCAACAACTGGTCCATGATTGATAACCAAGATACTGAAGCAACGATATAACCAACAAATGGCCGATTATAAGTTCTAGGCCAAAACTTAAGTCTCATTACTGTTTACATTGACTGCGACAACCTAACAAAAACATAGGCTAGCCTTAGTTAGGCCTAAGCCAGAGCTTTAAGTTACTCGTTAGGCTAGGGTATGTGTTGCTGTAAGTAAAACATGCCATAAAATTGGTCTTCTCTTTGTGGAAAACCTTGTTTAAGCCAATCATTCGATATAATATAATTCGCAAATTAACAAATAATTAGTATCTTAGAGGATCGAACTTGTCTGTGAGATCTTTCGGGGCTCCTCCGGTTGACACCAAGGAAGAAAGCTGAGTTGCAATGGAGGCGGCCATTTTAAAGTACGAGCACTGACTTAGAATTGTAGGTACTAAAAGGTTTCATACTCAAAATTAAACAATAAATTAAATTAAAATAATAATTGATTGAATTATTTCAGTACTTCGATGCTTTTATATATTTTAGAAAAAATAAATATAGACTTTAAAAATTGTGTATTTTTTTACTTTGTTCGAGGTCTCTTTAGTGTTACAATTATGGGATGGTGACAATAGGGGCGCGTGATTTTGAACAATTTCAATGAAATTTGCCATCAAGAATTGGTAAGAAAAACCAAAAGTACAGTTTTTATCGCAAAATTAATGTTCTCTTTATATCGATCAGTGTAGTATGCAATGAGCAAATTCGATATGAATCCTGCTAGAGCTCATGAAGAGACACAAATACAATCCGTCTGCTCGCAGTATCGGTCTTTCGCTGCGGCGGTGCTGCGTTGGCCATCACTTTCTATGTCATAAACACTATGAATAGCCTATGTATTGTATACGTAGTTTTCTAGTAATAAGGGTTGAATGTGCAATTCCCTAACATAGAACTTGTGTTGGGCTTAACGTTAGGCTCAAGTAGGCCTAACCCTTACGCAAAGATCGGGATATTGCCTAGGTATGTTTTATAGGCCTAGCTTACAACTACTAGTACGCACTAAGTATTTTGACTAACAGTGTTTGGGCTCAATGCCAATGCATAGATATGTGTAGGCGCCATATTCAGCTTGTTACCTGGATACATTATACGGAGAATCGTGACATGCAGAGGGTGATCTTTCTTGTAAATTACAGGCTAGAAATATAGTCCTACATTGCAATTAGTATTAATACTAGTAGGGTCTAGACTTGGCTACATTCCTCCTAATTTTCTTGTGAATTGAGGTGGACCCCCACAGTTTGATCATGTTCTAACTTTTACAATTATTTTGGCCACCAAATAAATATTAGGTTTCGGCCAAACAAGGTACAAAGGCTTAATTTGATAATATTAACAAGGTACTGGTAGCCTATGTTAACTTAAACCTAACTTAACTGTTAGTGTTACTGTTAGTCTTGAAGTACTTTGGCCTTGGCCCCAAAATTAGGCAAGTTACTGTATGACGATGAGTAGCCTAGGCGTACTAAAGCTCTCTCCAAATTGTAACATCGTGATATAGTTCTAAGCCTTGGCGAGAATAGCCTAGTAGAGGACTTAATGAAATTAGGAATCAGGTCCCATTCTGCAAGTGTTACTGGTGTTTGTATTCTGAAACAGTTTGGGAAACACTCCTAACATTTGCTCCCACTCCCAAAGTCCCAGGTAGGCATATTGCTTATTTGGTTGGTCCCCCGGGTGACCTGTCATTAAGCATTAAAGATAAAACCCAAAACCATACTATGGCAATCACATATACTTCATGCTATAATAATATACTGTATGTACAGGTAGGCCTAGGCTTTACTAAGACAGTGACTAGCTTAGTGAGTTCTGTTTTTTTTTTGTGTTGGCTGACTGATTTATACTGCTATAGGCTATGCATCTGGATTAGGCTAAGTGCTAATTTATCCAAAAATTGTTTTTTATAAATCTATTTTTTTCATGCAATGTTTTTTTTTTCAGTGTTGTTTGTTTTTAGTCATCTGTAAAAAGTTTCATAGCCTGCAAGAATGGCCCTACCGGCCTAACAGTGCACTCCCTTATTGATTGAACTACTTGTGACAATGTTCTTGTGTTTTTGAGAAATGTTTTGAATCATTTGTTGGGACCACCCGTACATTTGCAAATCATCGCAATAATATTGCAATGGGAGATCATTTACAGTATACTTCGAAATATAAAAGTTTCAGCCTTTGTACCGCACATCAGTTATGCACTTGTTCTAGGACTATTCATAAACATGGTTGCTGCTATGAGATTAGTTGGAAAGTCCATAAAAACCAAACAAACCATCACTACTTATTGTTGAAGGGTGATGTTTAGTGTGTAAAATGCAGGGAATAATTTATTCAGTATCACATCACAAATGCTATACAAATTAGTCAAGTTGCTACTCAAGTTGAAAATATCAGTTTTCTACACAGGAACTACAGTATTCAATGAGAAAAAAGTCAGAGCCCTCGAAAATGCTACACAAAACTAAAACACTAAATCATGTTATCTGTTTCTTTCCAGTGCAGAGCTTCTGTGCAACTCTAGTTAGTACAGAAAGTTCAACTAAATTTGAAATGGGAGGGTTCTGCCCAGAGTACAAAGCTCAAGTTTTGTTGCAGCGAAAGTTTTCACACACGTAACATTGTGGTGAGACAGTTTATAGGCTGCAGTCCCCTAAATACATGTCATGGTAAACAAATCTATGTGATCAATCTTTCTGAGAGGGAATAGTAACATCAATAGAGAAGGGTGTAAGTGAATTTGACAAATATCTGGTCTAGTTAGGATTAGGGTTTCTATAAATCATAAGCTAACCCACTTATATCCCTATTGTAATTGTATCCCCAGGCCTTAGGGGGTGTGGACCCGTAAAATACTAGGCCTAAGCTACCACTGGTCTGGAATTTTCTCACATGGTTACACCGGGTAATCGTGGTCGTACTGTAGCTTCCCAAGGTTTTGGTATGAATGCCAGAAGATTCATTCAACTGGGGAAACACTACATGAGCAAAACTTGACCCTGCCACACTACTTACAAGTATTCACTCAATAAGTTATAGTTCATAACACTTGTCTTGTTTCTTTTGTAGATAAGGTAAACAAACAATTGTTAAAAAGATGCAAAAGGTTTTGTCTGTAGCTCTGTAATTGAAACATACCATCTTGAAGCTTCCTAATGTACTTTCCCTGAAAGTTTTTGCTGGTGTATGTCATGATTCTGTTAATTATTTCACATGGAGCTGCTGCAGTGTCTCACAATGGAATGATGATATTAAATATAAAAATACAGTTCATTTGATGACCATTTTATGTTGTCTTGTATTCACAGATGAAACACCTTCATCGTGCACTGACTATTCCCGCAGAGAAATGAAATCTTTCGATAGCATTTCCAAAAGCTAGAAGTTACCACCATGGATAAGATAGAAAGCAATAACGACATTACGACAACAGTCCCAACAACACTAATGCCACAAGTCGTCAGTGTTAGTTCGCTAGCAGGGGCCAGTATCTCACAAAATGGAGTCCAACAAATCCTGGCCACCAATCCTACAATTGTTGGCGCACAAGGGACAGTGAAAACAGCACAAGTGGTAACGTCACAGCCTCTTCATGTGAACTTGAACAACGACCAACAGACCTCTTTAACGTCAGTAAACTCTCAAAATCACGAAAGACTGGTCACGCAGGGTTTGAAGAGGCCCCTAACAAGCACTGGAGCCCCTCAGGGGCCTATCATAAGCAAGGTCATTATAAGAAATGCAAATGCAAACCAACCTGTGCCATCAGGGCTCGCAGGTGGTTCAACAACTACCACGAAAATAAATGCAACTTTGGTCAAGACTGCTGATGGAAGGCAAGTCCTCACAGATGGTAATGGAAGACAGCTTGTCTCTGCCACAGGATCTCCACTGAAATTTGTAACTGTCAGTCAGGGAACATCGGGACAGAAAAATGTCCTTTTAACAACTGCTCCAGGTTCTCCTGTCAAGCCAATCGCCCCATTAAGTAAAGTGCCTATAGCTCCCATTAGTCCTGAAAGGATAACAGACACTTCTGCTCAGTACCAGAAATCTAGTAATTCAAAAAAACGGAAAATAGCAGAGTTGATACAGTTAAACTCTAGCAATACCAATCAAGGAAAGATTGCACTATCCTCAGGAACTGTGAAGATTATCAGCGTCCCGTCATCTGTGGCAAGCGTAAGTACAAATTTCAAACTCGTTATATTACAGATAGTGGCTTGCAAACTATCTTTTATTCATGATAATGTTGATAGCAATTTGTATGTCACTCTTGCGGCAAGACCTCTGATGAGTTTCAGTCATGATAGCAACTCTGTGTGTGAATAGTTTAAACGTTATCTCCTGATGGGTTCAGCCATAGTTTGTATAGTTGTTGCGTGGATACCTCACGTGGAGCGCATCTCTAGTTTTGAGGGTGATCAATGTTCAGTTGAGGTCACCAACCTGTGAAAGTTTTAATGAACATTATACAATATCTCAATGAATGAAGATTTGTTGCAAATGGTGTATAGACTGCTTCTAGGATGTTAACGTTGAATAGAGATGAAAACCCTTATCTAACAAACTTCTCAAGGAATGGATTTTTTTTTTAAATATAAGTTTAAGCATTCAATTGTCTTTACATTAAGATAATGTCCTATGATTATTTCGATCACTCTGCTGGTATGCATGTGGATTTCCCTTTTCAATGCAATTAACTCAGCTCTGCAAATTTGGACACCAAATGACCACGGTATACTGTCATTGCCTGTTTTAACGAGTTTACCTAATTATTGAAAAGAAAACTTTGTCAATCAATATCAAATTCCCCACCATGGCTGTTGTGCTGGACTGAGCTAGAAATTTTAAGTTTTAAGGTTTTTTGCATCCATTTACACGAAGGCAGGCAAACAGATTATGGAGTATCCATGACAGTGGTGTTACGATTAACAATATTACACAGTGAAATTATTAATGGTGATTGGTGAACAACAAATAATGTATCCCTAATCTACGTCTAATTTGCTTGAAATTATTTTTAAGGGACATCGTAGATAATTATGGTAGGTAAAGAATGTAAGGAATATTGAGTAGTGTGTACTTTTGGTAACCTTTTGCAGGGCTCAAAATGCTTGTGTGACTGATCAATAACATTATGCTATGCAAATACTGTTATTTATTTTCTTGCCAATGCCTCATATTACTTGTACAGTAATCCTGCTAACATGGGTTCCAATTGTGCATGCATGTAGGGCTGTGGGTAATGACATGCACAAAAGCATATCGTACATATATACATACAAAACCCTTACGTATGGAGATAAGCCCATTCTCAACTTTTGGGAAATGTCTAGAGCTGAGGAGGTAATACTCGCCACCCAATGACATTTATTGTCTGTGAAAGCTTTCGAATAAAGTATGTATCATATCCCACATGTATGTAAAGACATGACCAGAACAGGAGGCTTGTACTTAATGTCATGTGTTTTAGAATACTGTTTCGTTTACAGTCTAAGGGGCTCTTACTTAGCATTTTCTAGTTTTTACAGATTATTTTGTGCATGACCACAAATGTTAAGGAAATGATTGCTGTAAATGAGTAATATGACCCTCAGGCCTCATATTCAGATCTTGTTGACCCCAGTTTCGCCTTTGATTATGTTGGCGATCATTCACTGTCAGATATTATGGCCTGGGAAGGATCTACAGGGAGAATGTATCTCCATTCCTTTGATAATTTCTATAAGATTAAGGGTGCTTTGTTGTAAAATGATTTTACATTTGCCAAATTTAAAGTAATTTATGAACAAGCTTTATACACTTTCTTTTTCAACAATATCAGTAATTTCCTTGATCATCCAAGGTTTTTTGGCGACCCTCCAAATTTTTTGGGAACCCTAAAGAGGGTCCGAACTCTGGACCCTCACAGCCTCACTTTGAATACCAGGGCTCAATAGCCTCTATGATATCATTGGTCTTGTTTGTTAGAAGTTAAATCCTTTCTACAATTGATTCGTCAGTCTGGTGCCGCTTCAGGATCGACAACATCAACAACCATACCAGTTCATGTTCAGACTATTTCACCAAACAAACAGCAGCAGATTGTGAAGCCCTCTACAAGTACCACAACCATTCATCCTCTACAGATGACTGCTGCTGGCAAGATGCCCCTGATGAGGATTGTATCTGTCACTTCAGGTAGCACAACAACAACCTCTGGTAAGTTCCCCATGAAGAAGAAGGTGCACCTCATTTAAAAAGAAAAAGTTACCCCCCCCCCCCCCCCCCCCCCCCCCCCCTCCCTTTTTTCTTCATTTTTTTTTGTTTCTTTTCTTTTTCAAACACCCCCTCAATTTCAATAATTCAATTATA